>MU390409.1:0-51363 GCA_022578715.1 Nemania sp. FL0916
GCCTGTTTAGCTCGTCTTCGTACGAAGACATGGTATTTCTTTGTTGTGTGGATTGGTTTGTGCGTGCGATTCGAGGCTGGCGGGGTTATTTGCGTGTGCAGAGGGGAGCGGGAAAAGAAGACTGCATGGGCGACATGAGGGACTCTTAAATACCTGTTTCGGCCGTGCAAGCTTCGCGATCAAAGTTCTGTGCCTATCAAAGTTTTTGGTCAAGGTGTTTGCATGGTCAGCGGCGTGCTGTGCTGATTGCTTGCGCGGCGTCCGGAACCTTGTTCTGTGGTCCCTGCGCGTTGGTCATCTTTGGCCCTGTCGGAGGTTGCATGCGGTCAGAGTCATCGCCGAATCGCCGATGACTCATCGGCTTAAACCTTTGTAGTTGAGTGCGTCAGCGTTATTGTTTAACCCGCCTTAACGATATTGTGTAAAAAGAGTTAGGTAGAAGGGCTTCCTGCTTTCTTTGACTTTATGGGATCAAAAATTAAAAACTATAAAACACATTTCATCATTATTCCGCTAACCTAGTGCATTGTTTCCGATAAACCTAACACCTCTGTGACTGAAAGCCTCATGTATCTTGCTGCTTCCCATAGGCTTCACTGTGTCGCATTTTAGCTCACTAAGGCTGGGAAATTCCCCTGCTGATACAGCTTCCGCTAGGCGCAACAGACCATTTGTTAATCGAGAAAACATTGGAATCCCTATTGTGTCAACTATGTGTAACGAGACAATTGACCGAGGTAGTAGTGTGACAAGAACGTCTCGATCAGTGGTTGATTCTCCCACGGTACTATAGATAAGGATTGAGCTGAGGAGCAAGTTTCGCAGGATAGGGAAGTCTTGGAAACTAGGGATCCTTTCAGTGAAGTTGGGGTCATTCGCGAAGGTAGCTACTTGATTATATTGAATGTTCAGACGGATTGTTGTTAGCGAATTCTTGTTCCGAAATAAATATTCAAAGGTATCCGGTGGTAATCGGAGGTCAAGCGGCTGCCTCTCCTCCGGATCCGTTATCCATGGAAAATTGTAACTCCGATACCTTGATCCTATATAATGAGTTCAGATTAATTCTCGAACTAACAACGTCCAAAGCCAAGCCATGTTCCAAGGCGTTACGTCAAGAAACAGTTACATTCAACTTACGGGCATCATATGCAAATGTTTTCAAGCCTGTGTGGTTGAAAAAAATTGACCCAAAGCCCAAGTGTTTCACTAAACTGTTTGAAAGACATAGATGTTGAATTTTCGGTAATTGGCGGCTGAGACTCATGAGGGCTGTGGAATCGCATGAATTAAGATTGAGAGTTTCTAGGCTAGACGAAGCCATCTCAAACACACCATCGAAAACGCGACCCATTTCTATGCGGCCTCTTTGGATGTCAAGCGTTTGTATAGGGATCCTCGTAATACCGGAAACCTTTAGGCTCGAGGCTGGGATACCCCGATACGGCAAATCTGTTGAGAACCCCAGCATGGTTAAGTTCGGAAGACAACACAGAAGCAGTCCTGTTAACTCATCGCCCGAACGTTGATACCAGTCATGGCTCTCCATCCATAGATCTCGGAATGGACGAAGGAACTCTAAAAGCTGAAGACCACGGGCTTGGGCGACGAGCTCCATTGTAGCGTTAACCGCTTCTTTGTCGAGAAATGCCATCAAGTCGTGACGTAGATATACTCTTCGAACCGCGGCGGCCAAGTCACGGCGTAGAGCGACGGTACGAAGAAAGGGGATGAGTCTCCTAGACCACGTGAATCCATCCGTGCACCAAGAGTCGCCATATCCGAGACTAAATTCATGGTACAAGATGGGCTGGGCGAGATCTCGCAGTCTCCGGGAAACCATCGACACAGAATGAAGTGTCTGACAATCCACCAAATACCACGATGGCCCCTGACGATCTTGTTGTTGACTTTGAAAGTACGCATGTGGTGTATTTTGCGTTTCGCGACAATGCAGGCAGAAATTTCCCAGAATTAGCAACAACACCTCATTGGGGAAGTCCATGAGGGTGAGTTGGCGGTCAGAGCGCTGATGTAGGTGCGGCATTATCGGAGAAAAGGGGGACGCCGCAGTAGATAGTGCTTTCGAAGAGAGGTGCCGATTTGCTCAAGACACCTAACAAACTGAACTTGTGAAATAAAGCCAACAAAATCATTCAAATTGAATTGGCCGCCAGAGAAACCAGTTCAGATAATAGGATAGTACGTATAGACTATCTATGGCCAGTTGTGAGGGTTTTGAGTCGCGGGGTAAATGGAGTAGGGTCGTATAATGCTTCACAATAATCATCGGCCACCGGTAACCAATGAAGCATTGCATTGCGCAAGTAGGCAGACATGGTGGTGGGTCCTTGCTGGCACGCCACTGCGGCTACAACCAACAGCCTACACAAGAGCCACTCACGAAGCACGTAAACGCAGCTAAGCATCACTGTTGGTTTCTAACCTGTATCTAAAACGTAATTTTGCCTTACCAATAGCTTGATGTCGAGTTATACCGGCACATTACACAACATGCTATTACGTCCAGCGCGTAAAGGTCAGCAGCGATCAGGCAGCCACTGGGTACACTGACAGCTCACAGCCTCACATCGAGCGGGAAACAGCTATTAAATACGAGGTAGGTCGGAACCGTGACTCCCGACATAGGATATTATACAATCCAACGAGCCGTCGCTCATACCTACATATTATTCTCTAGAAACACATCACCTGAGCACATACCCTCTGAAACCGCACTCTCTGAAAGCACATCGTTGTCCCAAGCCCCAAGTCTAGTTCACAACTCTTACAAACCTCTTTGAAACTTGATCCATTAAAGCATTATGGCTATTCCCAGTCTCGAATATACCCAACCTAGCACTGAGACTCTATCTGATATCGCCACGGATGTCATCTCTCTATTAAGGTCGGCTGGAGAGATAATCAGCGTTGCTGAATCCCTCACAGGTGGCATCGTCATGGGAACCTTGACATCCGTCCCCGGTGCCAGCGCCGCCTTCCGAGGAGGCATCGTCTCGTACGCCACGCCACTCAAGCAGCGTCTCCTTGACGTCGACGCGGAACTTATTGCTCGCGAGGGTGTCATTCATGGCGATGTTGCGGCACAGATGGCCGAAGGAGCGCGCAAGACAACAACTTTCAACGACGAACCCACTACATGGGGAATTGGGACGACAGGTGTAGCGGGCCCTGATTTACAGGACGGCAAACCTGTTGGTACCGTGTTTATCGGTAGTGCGTCTCCTGACGGATGCCGGGCGTGGGGCCCATTTCGATTTTCCGGAACGAGAGAGCGCATCCGGGAGGCAACGGTTTTCGAGGCACTGTCCAGGCTGAGAGATGCATTGAAGACAAGAGCTTGTTGATTAATTGGTAGATTTACCAGCGCAGTGTTGAAGTTGTCTTCATGAGCCAAAGGGGGATGCTTCAGTGGTGGCTATCTGACCGGTTTCTCTCCCAAATATATCAATGGATATACAATAGCAAGGGGAGTAATGTTAGACTTAGAATCAATATAAACACCAGAAAAATGGTCTGTCCGCATCTTGTCAATGGATGTATTTGGAATTAATGACGTTATAAAGTCAAATCTGAGTAAAGCAGGCTGCCACTGGATGAAATAGTTGGGCCTACCTGAACAGTTAGCATGCACAACACTCATATAATTTTGAGATGTCTTCTGCTCACACTGTCAGAAGATCTAGAGTCTCTGAAGCAAAAGGGCCTGTCAAGAAGAATGAAATTCATCATATTTTTGGTTTGCGTTCCGCACTTAAAATGACTCCGTGACATTCCACTTCCATCTGCTTACCTTGCATCTTCATCCTTGAGATTTTATACACGTAACAACAAGAAAAGGATAAGTAGCATGCATGCGAAAGATATCAGACTTATTGTCTATGGCTTTCGTCGTTATTTAATTATAGGAAAATTGACCCAAACTGACATACCGTCACAATGTCGTTTCAACACAAGGTTAGATCAGCTCCTGTTTACGATCAAGACACTTCAAAGATCTCGTAAGCGACCAAGGGCGTTCGAATATTAAACATATGTGTAGATTAAGCAGAGCTAGAGAGAAGCAGACAGACAACCCCCCCCCCCCCTTCTTATCAACTATGCCGGCTTCACAGTTTTAATCAAGACTGCGATACTTATAACACAATGAAATGCACGTATAGGCGCATTGATGCCACAGATCTATACTGGCAGAACGGACCCTCGGCCTCTTTGTGAACAGAAGTACAGCCAGCTCTATGTCACGTCTGTGTCTGGAAAAGGGGGTTGCGCACAGCCACATTCAATGTGGCTGTGCATATGTGGCTGTGCAACCCGCACCCTGTCTCCCGAGCCCGTCCTTCTGCCCATCCTTCTGCCCGTCCCAAAATCACATCCCATCCGCCAACATGGCATCAATAAGCTGAACATGTCGATCAGCATTAACTTCAGAAAATTCGCTCTCGTAATTCAATCCATAAGGCCAGATATGTTGCGAATCGCAATTAATCACCGCGCCCGCGCCGTCCCAAGAGCGCAGAAGCGGCAGGGCGGTAGCCCAATCGCCGGCGGCGCACTTGCGGGCGTAGGCGGCGGTCTGGCCGACGCCGAGCGTGTGCGAGGTCTCGTGCAGCGCGGTGCGCTCCGTCATGTACGCCCTGTCGGAGCCGAAGCGCAGGTCCCCGTTGTAGTTGGCCTCGGCGGTTGGCACCCCGGGGCTGTACATCACGCGCACGGTCTTGCTGGCGTCTGAGAATTTCGCGTACCGCGCTGCCGCGAGACGCATGGCGTTCTCGATCCGCTGGTACGCGTCCGCTTGGTCGGCCGTCGGGTTGCTGGCTTTTTGCAGCGTCCAGTTGATTGTGGCGGATGCGGCGGCCGCGTAGGTTACTACTAGGGCGAGAATAGAGGAACGCATGATAGTAGGTGCTTGTCGGTAAGTAAAGAGTTGCTAATGCTTGAGGGTAGACGCGCAATAATTGATGTCAAACTTGTGGGAAACCCGCAAGATCGTGTCTCGCAATCGTATTTCTACAGTGATTCCTACCTTCGGCTATAATGCAATAGCTCTACTCCGTATGATTGCCGGCAGTTCGCATAAAATGCGTCTTGTCTTGGTATCTGGATCGGGTCCTAATTAACCACCAATTGCCTCTGCTGATATGGCTGCTTTCAGGATGAATAAACTCCGACGAGCCTTTTCGTAAATTGGGTGGAGTGCTACGCCAAGCAGTTTCGTGTAGGGAGGTTGGAGCATAGAGGTGAGATATTTTAACGCTGTAACAAGCATGATTGCAAGGCTTATAAAAACGTATAGCAATATCTACTGAGGTATCGAATCAACTGTCGAGTTGGTGCGGTTCCTAATTGTGCTATTGATATCCAAATTAGCCCAGTTGTCTATGAGTGAACAGTCCAGACGTCACGGTTCGTTTCTCACCTGCGCTCATTCTATACTACCAAGCAGTAGTTGAAATCTTAGCAGACAAGGCGAGTATGTCTCAGGATATATACAAGAACGCGGTCTATCTTAGAATCGAAATACTAAATTCGAGTTGAGTAGGAAGGAATAGCAACGTTGTTGTTCCCTATGAAGCGCACATCTAAGCAAGCCAATCTGCAGAATGAAACCGCGTGCAGTACTACCTACGGACTAGGACCTACCATAATAGCCCCCCACACTCCAGCATCCACGATATATAAGCGAAACGCATGGCGTTTCTAGCGCGAAGTGGCGTCTGCGCAACGGCTCGGTCCTTGGCCACGAAGCATTACCAATGCGTGGTACCGATCGGATACGAAGCGAGTTAGAATAAATCCTTATCCTAGGCTCTTGCGGCTTCATACCGACTGGTTATCACCCTATTTACACCATAATAGTGGTGCCAGCGCATAAGAACGCTGGCGTCAGCTTACCGGATGATCGAGCAGTCGGTACTGTAGGTAGTCCTGACTCTAAGCAGGGGTTCATCGGTAGTCGACCTACATACCGTACTTCGTAGACAAAGCCCGTCGGAAGATCGGGATCTTACTATCAAAAGTACATTGATTCTAGAAATACATAGACTCAGAACGTCGCGTAGAAACCTCTCGTCGTGGCTTCTACACTACCAACTCACGGTGTTAGTGTTAGCCCTGTGACCCCGCGCACGCCACCTTATAGTACCTTCATGCACGCGAATGCGGGCACACCGCCCTCACCCATGAGCGTCGTAGGTATCATGCACATCGTGAGAGGCGACCAGTTCGGGGACGACCACGACACCGAGCCAGAAACAAAGAGATTCTGGGTAGGGCTTCGATGCATAATGAGGGGGGTTCTTCAAAGTGCGCTATCATTACAGAGCAAGAACGCCAATCCCGATATTGTAGTACTTCCTTGGATGCCTCTGCAGTAGATATCTATTTAGTCCTTGCCCTGGGCCGCGCACCAAATTTGAGTCGCGACCTGCAGCAACTGCAGGATAGCTCGCCCAATAAGACTGAAAGTAGCTCATGGCCCCGGCAGTTTTCGATATTCACAACAAGTCCTAGGCAGCAAAGGGCTGAGCCATCATTTTACCAACACCGGCTGGCACAATCCGAATACCAGGGATACATCATACCGGTACATGCAGCCTAAGCGAGTAAGTGAGTAGGATGAAAAATGTAGGGGGGAGAGGCACCTGGATGTGGTGAGTGATCACCGTATGTCACGCGAGCGAGCGGGCTCTTCTCGGCTTCAACTCGTTGCCAACGAACGTGATGCTGCTTTACACAGTAATAGTCAGTACTCGGCCAATACACGTTCAGGGCGCTCGCTAGCCAAGTTTAGCGTAGGTAGGTAGGCGGGCATGGTCTTGGTCAGGGGGCCGACCAGGGGGCTTCGGCAGTCGACAACGCCACGATGCGGGCAGTAGGTAATGCGGGGTTTGCTAGGGGTGCCTGGAGAGCTAACGCCGGACCGAGTTAGTGCTTTCTGATCAGTAACTTTACCCCCTGCAACTTCACTTCGGTATGCCTCTTTGTTCTGGCATGTTTGCTTATAACGAAGCGTAGAAGGAAAAGGGTTGCGATGCAGACATTAGAAATATCATCTAGGTAACATAAGTAGAAGGCCGAATTTGCGAATCGCGAACGAACAAAAGGCCCAAAGCAGCCGAAAGCAGTCCAAGTCCGAGCCCGAGGGTTTGGGTCTGTAGAACCAACGAACTTGCTCGGATCGTACGATATTCCGAGGAGTTCCGACTTTAAGTCCACTTCACACACACCTCCTTCTCCCTACATACTACCTAGAGCACATATTCTAACAATGCCGGCATGTACCTAGTGCTGGCAAACTAAGTACGTACGGTGATGTAAATCAAATCTCGGGTATCTATTACAGATGCAGATCCTCGGCATGCACAAGGGAGATCGATCTATGTGTGTGCTCGGAATATTTACGTTATGACTTCGCACTGATTGATTTGATTACTTTATGGAATTAAAGAAGAAGAAGAAACTACCGATTGGGGTATCACCACCGCAAACAATGAGAATGCGCTGTCGTACGCGACGCGACGACAAAGAAACCACCAACGCCAACCAATCAACTAACCACCCAGCCGACCGCTGAACCGCCGAATCGACTGATCTATGTACGTATGTACTATACGGCATTATGCGTACCGAGCATTCCCTAGGACCGAATCTCGAAGCGAGACTAGGACTGGAAGCGAGACCAAGACAGGGGCAGGCAAGCTCACTGCCTCACCGCCGCGCCAATAGACTGGAGATAGGCACACCTAGTCTGCATATCGGCCGGCACAGTCTCTGTCGTAGTACTCCCACCCGTCTGGAACAGCAGTCGCGCCTTCGCCTCGTCGCTCCAGGAATCCCAGTGCGCGGACCCGGAGGCGCGGTACTTGTTGGGGTCGAAAGAGCGGATGAAGCTGGTCCAGTAGGCCTGGATGACGGGGACCACGGCGGCGTTGGCGCCTCCCGGAAAATAGCTGGCCGGCGGCGACCCGGGCACGTTCTCCGGCCCGAAGATCGCGTTCACTTCTACTGTGTGCGGAACCCCGAGCCCTTGCGCTAGCTGGTCCGCGTCTTGCACGTCGTAGTGGTAGCTGTAGACCTTCGGCCGGCTGTTATCGTCGTCGCTGGTTTCGTAGCCCGATGCCCCGGCTGCTGTGGATGTGACGTATAAGCCCGGACAGGTATAGCGCATCTCGCCGTACGCTGCTGCTGTCTGCTGGAAATAGCAGCCTGTGGTGCCCGAACAGCTGGCGTTTGTGTTCGGGTATAGCGTGTTGATCTGCCCGAGCTGCTCGAGCGTCAGGTACGGGAATTGCGATTTGAGGAAGTTGTCGCTGTCGACTATCGTTGCGGCGCCTTTGGGCGCGAAGATGGTGCCTTCGTTCGTGTCGTCGCCCACGATCATGGGGATCTTGACGAAGTTGCCCTCGGCGAACACGTCGTACGTCAAGTTGCGGATGAAATCGCCGTCTATTACTGGGTTCCACGGGTAGATCGGCTTAGACGAAGCCCCTGGGTATGCGCTGCCCGTGTTGGCCGCTTGAAGTTCGGCCGCGGTCTTGGACCGCAGACACGCCAGGGAGTCGGAACCTGTGCAGCTGGCCGCTATCGCAAAGTTGTCGTATTGGTACTGCGACTCGTCCACCGTCAGGACTGTCGCGAACGAAACCGACTCAGCCGCCGCGGCGTGGAACAAATTCGTCGGCGCGCCGCCATAAGCTCCCATTTGCAATGTGATGCTTGCTGCCCCTGCCGAGTCGCCGCCCAACACTACGTGGTCCGGGTTGCCGCCGAAAAACGAGATGTACTTGTTCACCCACTCCAGCGCCTTCCGCTGGTCCAGTAGCCCGTTATTTGGCGTAATGTTCTTCCCATCAGTGATGAACCCGTAGGGTCCGACGCGGTAGTTGAATGTGACTACGATGATGTTGTAGCCGCTCGCCTTGACCAACCCTTTTCCGTTGTAATTCCCATTACTAAGGGAATTGAACCCGCCGCCCTGTATGAAGAAGAAGACGGGCAGCTTGGAATACTTGGTCACATTCAGTGGCGAGTATACGTCGAGGAATAAACAGTCCTCTGAAGTGGTGGTGTCCGCTGGATCGCCGTTGGTTGCCAGGCAGATTTTTCCATGCTACGAATGTTTAGTAAGTACTGGTGCAGGAAGGAGCTATGGCCTAATAGCAGCACTCACCGTATTACCTGGCAGCTGTACGCCATCCTCGGAGCACGATGGATCTACCGGAGGCATAAACCGGAGATCGCCGACAGGTGGTGCTGCATATCGGATGCCCAGCCATTGCGCCACGCCGTCAGACGCAGTGCCTGTGTATGTATTGCAGCTCGTGCCCACGGCCAGGGGTCCGGCGACTGTAGGATAGATGAGATGACATAACGTCGTAGCTAGAGCGAGCCACCTGGCGGCCCGGATCGTCATCGTCATGATGGCCAATGGATGATGCTCGATTCCGAAGAGAGAATCGTCGCGTGTATCGAGTTCGTAGCCTTCATCTCAGATCACTTTTGCGTCGTGATATTGCGATCTTCATATACCTTCAGGAGAAATAACAAGCTGTGGCAGGTAAGCAGTGTTTGCTGGTAGCAAATGCTGAAGAGGAAATAGAAAGGTGGAGGCTAGGCAATGAGACAAACGTCCAGCCGGTTAGTTGGACCTGATGATCGTGTCTCTCGATTGTTCCCCTGCCCTTGTCTCTTCCCCGTTCGAGCTCATTTCCCCTCATGCCGACGCAGCGTGATAATTTCATTCCGCCCACCGCCCGCTCACATGGGCCTCACCTTACCATATAGCTAGAACCCTTTGACGCTCATAAACCCCCCGTAAACCCCCCGTACCCAGCCCCTCCTCCCTCCATCCTCTCATCCAGTATCCAGCCCTCCCTGGTTAACACGTGTCATTGTAAGTTTTTCTTCCCCTACTAAATGTGCAAGTGTTACAGAGCGGGCCCGACTCTTTGGCGGCGCAGGCAGGACCGCCCGCCGCTGGAATGCTGAAGCTATCGAATGTCTAAGTATCGATCTGTATTTGCTTTTTGGCTACCCCTGCAGTTAGTCGCCGCGCGCCGGATCTGGGCGTAGTGGAGGGTCGGAAAGCGCGGTGATTCGGCTAAGCTTGCCTTGTCCTCGCTGACTGCGTCTGCCGGCTGATGCAGCACGCTTGTAAGCGGCCGGCTCGTGCGACCCGTTCCTGGACAAGGCGTTGGGGTAGCGTCGCACTGAAACCCGCTCGCCTGGCCCATCGTGAAGAAACGCCCCTGTTGGCCACGACCCCTCTAAGATCCCCAGAACCCCAGCATCAGGTGACGACCTAGCTAGCCTACATGCGGATTCAATTAAGTCACTTTGCTATGTCAGGCTCACGCTGCTGAAGATGGTAGATGTCACTTGGCTTCGCTGCGGTCTGTCACGACGTAGCCCGACCGCGATCCTAGATAGGCCGGGGTTTAAATTGCTTCATGTCACATGTGTGTGTATTTGTCCATTTATGCTGTTATTTTCTTAACCGAGCGGTCCAGCGTCTTCGACACCTGCATAGATAATTAGTCTTTATGCTTGCGCAATGAGAAGCCGACCGTGGACAGACCTTATTTTCGGCAGTTCTAGACTTTAATTACCACGTAGCCGTAAATGTATACTTACCCACTGCCATTGGTGATCTTGTCGGGAGCCATCACACCTTGGGGCTCTAAAATACCACCGAGGCTAATATAAATGGAATTTTCTTTACCCTCTTAGCTTCTAGACTTGTTAGGTCATTTCATATCGCCGGGCTCGCCTCTTATTTCCTGTTTCTTAATGCAACGTATCATACAATTTGTGTCGCATCCGTTTAAGTCATTCACCTACGACTTCAAAATCATGGGTGATGAGAGGCAGGTATTGAGATGACAAGTTGCCTTAGCACCACGCACGTACCTAATCGTCCATAGCTTTGAGTTCAGAACTGAGTTGTACTGTTGTCGTCGGTTAAGGCGTGCTAAACATTATACAGCTTAGGTTTATCTCTAGAAGGTGGGACGCGTCAATAGCTTCGTGGACGGAAACTGCAGTGTCTACATGAATTCGTGCGTATCTCGACCGTATCTAGTCAAGAATAATCAGTCGATGGCAGCTGTGCTGCTTATAATTCGTTTAATAGTATTGATGGTCTGGTAGCTGACTGGCTGGTTCGTTTCATTAGCGTGCCATTGACCGCTAGTGCAGTTGGAGAATCCAGCATGGGAATGCGGGCAGTCCTTCATTAGAGATGGAAGCCTTTGTGAGGTAGCGAGAACTATAACACACTGATAGTTCGTAGAAACCTACTCAATCATGCATTGTTGTGGTCTATGTTTCCCGAGACCAATACCACTTTGCACGCGCATAATGCGAATACCAGCGGAGGTACTATCGGAGATTATCCGGAATTTCAGCTATTGCTGAGTGAAGAATGATACGTTTCTTGACACTCGGAGGGTTACGCCGCTCTCGTGTAACGGTAGAAAATCGTCTTCATGAAGAGGAAGGAGACAAAGACAGAACAGGTTTTGATGAGGGGTTGCACAGCAGAGCGGATTCATCCCCCGCCACGATGGCACGCTAAGCCACGAGACCGAGAAGAGCTTGCCTCGTTGAGTCATAAAGCCCAACTTCCTATATGGTGCTCGCTGTCAATTCCTTAGTACCTATGCGCACAGCAGGTGTTTGGCTGTTGCAGCTTGGGTGTCCATGGTCATATGCCATCACTCAGTTCGGAAAGATTCCAAGCACGTAAGGAGCCGAGATAAAGCAACTCCAAGTGCTGTATGACCGAACGCTCGCACGACGTCGACCAGACTGGATATCTAGTTAGTTTGCAGCGTGATTTCCTGTGGCACAGCGGAACATGCATCGTGGTATGGTGAACAAAGGCTCGGCGAACTGTTCGTGCCTCGAAAACTTCTATTGTTACCGAGTGTGGGACAAATTCTTCGGCTGCTCCTAGTATCCTCTCGCACATGCGTTACCGCCACGCGATATAGGATGATGCATACTGAACTGTCTAGTTCGATGATATTAAGTCACGAGGGCGGCTCGAGGTGCAGTCCGACATGTATTACGTTACTCCGTTTAGGCCCGCTCCAATGAGTCATCGTGCCTGCCTGTTACGACAAATCGACTTGTCGTGACGAGGGGGCGAGTCACTAATAGTGCCCTATTAGTTGCCAGAGGACATAAATTTGTCAAGTTGACACCCCTCTTAGTATGAGAATACAATCACCCGGGGCGAATGACCAACGGTTGCCCGAACCGTTATGATGGGGTTTGAGTTAATATGCACATAATGGAGCCGATCATGAATCGGTTCGAAGCGCGCTGGCTGTCGGGTCGGCTTTCGGAATCTTGAACTCAGTCTCGAACTCAATGGATAAAACCAAGATGTCAAACTTCTCTCGGGGCTAAGCAAATCTGAGAGCCGTCCTTCGGTCATGAATATATTATGTATTTACCGTCCGAGATAAGGCTTGTGGTTGTTCTAAGTTGTCTTGGATAAAATAATGCATCGAGGATATGAACATTATAAGTTGTCCGGAGTTTGAGAGCTAAGTGTTTAATGGAGTCGAGATATCAAGACTTGCTTGAGAAACAAGGGCTCGACTCATTTCGAATGGAGTTTCGAGGTTCTCATTCCGAACTATGAAGTCCGAATATGGATTCGCGCTTTCTCTGGATTGGCCTGGGAAATCCTATTACGCTGGTACTGAGGAAATCCGAGCTCTCCTAGGGCGGGATGGGAAGTTTGAATAAAGCCACGGCTGACCAAAGATGGCCGCATTAATAGCACTAATGAATTATCAAACTCAAAACGCTAGTTACCTTAGCTACCATAGGAGCGACGGCTTTCTTTAATATCGTCGGGAACTCGACGCCCTAAAACCGTGTATATTGGTAAATCCAAAGAGTATATCGAGTTCTCGCAGGTGATGTTTAGCCACCGCAATAGCATGGTAATTCTAGTTCTTTGGCAGTTCTCGAGGCGATCATTTGCAAGACTTCCGAGCCACCTGCAGGTTCGCGATGGTTTCTGGCGATTAACGAAGAGGTTGTCATTGGCCATGGATATAGGGCCAGCATAGTCGAGAATAATATGAAGAGTACAAGGACTACGCCGTATTTAGAGTGCTTTCGAGCTAATCAAATGCGGATAAGCAGGTTGGGTGTCTTGAACATCACACCGTTACGAGGAATGAATGGTTTAGCTAAGAGTGGGCAAGTTTCAGATCCAAGAAAATGGATCGCAACTGGGTGGGCAGTGTGCCCTGCATGATATATCTTCTCACGTGATCTCTAGCCCGCAAGAGGCTAGCTCATTATCTTATCTTATCATCATTGGTCCAAATGCGGACGGAGGCCCCGCCATGGCAGGCGTCCGCCACAAACAAGCCGCAGTGGCGACTGTGCGGAGGCAGCGAGTTTGGTCATCCCACACAAATTTATCCGCTCGGCTGTCCAAACTATCCACTCTCTCCTTCCCGCTTTCAGTGACTCAAATCCATTCCAACACAACCACCAGCATCGCACACCACCGCTGTCTGCAGATACCATCACAACTACTATCTCGCAAATATGGGTAAAGTTCACGGTAAGTCATCTCTATTTCATCTATGTTACTGTGCTGCTCGCAGGAGCTGACCTCTGTCCAGGAAGTCTTGCCCGTGCTGGCAAGGTTCGCAGCCAGACGCCTAAGGTTTGTGTCCATCATCCAACCGCCTCGACGACGATCGCGCGCGCAGAAGAAGTCGACGCTGATTCCTCTCCAGGTCGAGCCCCAAGAGAAGCCCAAGAAGCCTAAGGGACGTGCCCGCAAGAGGGAGATCTACACCCGCCGCTTCACCAACATGTCCGCCACCGGCACTGGCAAGCGCAGAGTATGACACCGACCGCAGCATCATAATAATATTGCATCGCATCCACTGACACGCTTCATAGATGAACCCGGCCCCGTCTACCTAAGCCGATCATTCCACAAGCAACTCGCTCCAATCTAAACCAACCCGATCCGACCCGGTCCGACTCATCGATACGATTGATACGCTTGTCCTAGATGACAAGGAGATAATCTGAGAAAATGACGGGTATCCATATGTAAGGCTTCAAGCCCGGAACTATAGCGTTTATTGTGTTATCGTCTTGGGCAGTATGCCCTGCTAGCTCTACACGCGAGAATAATACAGGCCGTACATGACATCAGAGAGTTGAATCTTCGTACAGTGACAAGATCTGTCTACTCACCCAGAGCCAACCCAAAATGAGACAATAGGCGTTCCGATTTGATACCTGCGATCATTCACGGCACAATCTATTCTACCTTGACCGGACAGGCACCAGGTATCCCAATCTATATCATTCGTAGATGAATGGTTACTCTGGGGTAGCCGAACGCGGATCGAAAGACGAAACTCACTTTATAACAGCTTCTTCCATGCCTCTTTCGTAGCCAGTCTCGGCATCTAAACATGTCATGCGAGAGCTATACGAGAGCTGTGACTCGGATTCTAGCCACCGGAATCTTAAGAACACGAACATCTTCGAAAACTAATGTCCAAGCATTTTCAGCTCCATTCAGCCTGGCCACGACACCTCAGACCATAATATCTCGACCGTGTACCGAGGAACCTTGGGCGTGTTTAAGCATTCGCAAATATGCCGAAAGGATAGAATCGAAGACCGATGCCACGGCATAATTATACGTAGAAAAATGACCTGTCATAAATGTGATCCCAGCGCTTGCAGCTCCGGTGAGCGAGATACTTACCATCTTGGGATTGAGATGCTTCTAGTTGCTTCGTGCACTTTTTCATAGGCCGAGCGGTTTCGGTACGGTCTCCCTTGCCCAGTGCTTCATATTACTAGCGAACCTATCAAGGACCATTCTTACGGTACACGAGCACAGACACCATCACATGTGAGCGTTGTCCAAGGGTACCATGCGCTCTTCCATCTGACTCGTAACATCTCAGCCTTGGCCTTTCCATTAGAAGCTTCTCTAGGCAGTGCTCAGAGACAGGACATGTACCAGCTAACCGCCGACGTAATTATCTATGAAAAAGAGAAGACGTGAGAGAGAAATTGCGGCGGGTCGGCTTAAACTGCAATTTTGCCTCTTCATGAGAGACCCGATAGACGGGCACTGCAGATTCCCCGGTCTCCGGGGCGGACGATAGATCCCGTTTATCAAGCGGCTACATAATGCGGGGCGGTCTCGAACGAAGATGATGAAGTCGTGGATTCGCTTATTTCTGAAGGGTTCATCGTGAGTTAGGTACATCTATCTCCCCCACAAACATGCAAGCCAGCCGCACTACAACTCTCCGCTTACTGGTCTGTCAATGCGCGGAGATGCCATTTGAGGTGCCATTGTTTACGTATCATTTATACACATCGGTATGCATGTGAATCAAAGAAGTGTTGAAGACATGGCGGCGAAGCCTCCAGATTTGTGTGTTTAGTTCTTCATTCTCTTAGGCTCTGAGGGTAGAGTCTCTGGTTGCTTTATGAGAATAAACATTACTATGGCGAGCCCGACTGTTGTTCTCATCACTGGTATTAGTAGAGGCATGTTGCTCTATACAAAGACGAGAAATATCATAATCGCATCATCTAACGGCGTTTCACAGGCCTTGGACACGAACTCGCCGCAGCATACCTCTTGCGCCCCAACCATACCGTCATCGGGAGTGTCCGCGATGCCGTCAAAGCAGGAGACTTGAAGCAGTTACCCACAGCCGAGGATTCAAGACTAATCCTCGTCACCATCGAGAACACATCCACAACTGATGCCAACAAAGCCGCCGAGGAGATCGAGGCCGCCGGGATAGACCACATCGACATCGTCATCGCCAACGCGGCCATCTCCCATGCGCCTGCGCCCCTCGACACCATCGACACCGAGACCATGGTCGATGCCTTCCGCATCAACACTATCTCTGCCGTACTACTCTTTCAGGCAATCCACAAGCTACTCGCCAACGCAAGCGCGCCAAAGTGGATATCTGTATCGAGTCGTCGTGGATCGATTAGCCAGCCTGCCGGGTTCTACTGGATTATAGCCCCGTATGGGATGTCTAAGGCCGCGCTGCACTGGTTTACGACGTACGCTTCACTCGCGCAGTTTTCGCAAAAAATGCGCTATAATTAACTTGTGAATGGCCAATAGGGCCATCAACACCGCTATAGAATCTCTGACCGCCTTCGTTGTTCATCCTGGGTGAGTGGCCTCACATACTTAAGATCGCTTCAAAAGAGGATCAAGTAGTTGCTTACAGATTGACTGGTCCCTGCCGACAGTTCTATGCACACGGACATGGGCGTAGAAGCAGCACGGCTTGAGGGCAGAGACCGGCCGCCTGTAGATCCGCGAGATAGCGCTGCTAGGATAATACGTGTGATAGACGGGGCGACGAAGGAGGAAATTGGTGGGAAGCTGGTCGATGTTACGACTGGCGAGGTATACCCGTGGTAGACTGTATTCCGTCATGGTAGTAGATACATGATAGTCCGCTCGAAACGGGGTTGCTCCATCGTCGGAGCTTCAGGCATGGGATGGGGTATTGGGGAACGCCGATCGTGAACTCTCTCAGGGTTGAGAAGTAAAGTGGTCTACCTATTCCTTCAGGTATCGCATTGAAGTAACGTTTTTTATCGGTTTGGCATAATTAAATGTTGATGGTTGTGGCGGTTTGGAGGGCCGTTCAGACCGCTGCGACAACCCAAGTATTGTCGGGCATAGTTAATCGGTCTGACACTTTCTAGTTATCGCAATGAAGAAAATATGTATTCAATCAGTATCTTCATAACATGCTTAGTTATGAGCTTTGTTATCAAGTTTCGCAGCAGGTGTCGCGGTAGATATACTTGAATGTTCCGGTACCGTCGGAGTGGTCTTGATAGCTCTCTTTAACATGGGCTATCAGGACCGCACGACAACTCAAACAGAGATATAAGACCGTGATATTGCTATCTCATTCTGCGAAGCAACGCTTAGTGAAAGCGAAGTTCGTAGAATTTTGAATATGTCGGAGCGGTTCTCTCGAAGCGAGCTTAATCGAAATGCCCGGAGGTGTCATCCTGTATTTCTATAAGATCCCTCTGTGACCTAATTAGCACTCCTCATGAAGAAAGATCAGGGTGAGTCGGCGTCTCATGATTTTCGGATTCAGAGGCTACCAGTCCACGTGTACGTAGCGCCCGTACCAAGGTAATCTTGTCAACAGAAATACAATCGCTATGACAATGAAGCGACAGACTGTAACACTGGATCGCACGGTCTCGTTGAGCCTATCGTGACTAATAGCAGAAGAAATCAATTACAACAACCTAGCTTGCCACGCAGGTTAAGAATAGATGCATTGAACACCGCAGCATATGGCCTAAATACAGTAGAGATCTCTGCCCAGCCACGGAGCCACATTCGCAAAGTCCATCTAGACCTGTTGGTTCTGTTGTTGGTTTTCAGCTGAGGCTGTGCCGCAGCCAAATGACGACACAGCGCCCTGTTCATCCTAGTGCATGGCCCCCACAACTCGTCGTGTTCTTGGCATTCTCACGCGAGCATTTCGCATGCATTATCTTGCATCTCACTCTCCGACGAGGGCCTAGAAGCTCCTTACTTACTCCGTACACTACTGGGTAACACTCGATACAATGTGTAGATGATAAATCGAGGTTCTTCTAGCTCAGCAGAACTCAGAGAGACGCAAGTGAATTGATACAGCACGGAGTACAGGCGGTCATGTTACTCAGCAATCCTCTTAAAACCCATAGTGAGCTCTGCCTCGGGTGGATCTGGTGGAAAATGAAGGGAGGGATCTGCATAACATTCCTGTAGATCACCGCTATGACACACCTACCCCTGTATGGCTGGCGGCGGTTGCTACCTAGCTGTGGCGTTCTGACGGAATCAATTTAACATCCCCAGTTCCATCAGGTCCTAAATCGCGTCAGTATTGTCGCATATTGAAACGCAGCTGTCCGTGAATGGGCTGCCTTATAATCAGCCATACCGTCTTTGCATCCGTTCCCAGCCACCCCGATACACTTATTCGATTAGTTTACGGCGAAACCAATGCCTGAGTCGATACAACACACCTCGGTCATACGCTCTGGATGAGCAACACTCACGATGAAGTGGTCTGGGGCCTGGCAGCAATACATGGGCCCCTCAACAGGCTGGCACCGAGCTGCGAAAGTTAACTGCCTCTTACTCATCCCTCTCAGTATCGCATTATTCGTTCTTTTTATCATCGCTGCGGCTAAGTCGCACGGCGTTGAAAAGGCGTATTTCTTCTACGAGCGGTCATGTGATGATGAGGTTATCCCGGTTCTTAACTTGCTGCTGCATTTGATAATCAATATTATATCTACACTTGTGGTAAGATAGTCCCCTCTAGCGCTCTGAGCTGATTGAGTCGCTAACCAGGCGCGTTTATTTGAAGTAAGCATACTTGTTCTTTCAATGACATGACGCCAGTGAGACTTGGTCGCGGACTAAACGGTGGCTGTCCAGGCTCGCGTCAAGCAACTTTTTCATGCAAGTTTTAAACGCGCCGTCACGAGAAGAATTGGATGCGGCACATAAAAAAGGCTCGTGGATGGACGTAGGGGTTTCGTCTATGCGCAACCTCTTCAAGGTGTCGAGCTTCAAGAAATGGTGTTGGCTCGGGCTACTGATCACCTCGCTGCCGATACATCTTTTCTTCAATTCTGTTGTTTTTAACACTGAGTGTAAGTACAATAAGCCTTCTTTCGACGCGCTATCTACCGGAGGATGCTGTCATGTGTTAGAGCCTGTGCTGATGTCAAGCCCCAATTTTGACAGACAGGGAAAAGAATTTTTCCCTTACTATTTCTACTGAAGAATTCGTCAATGGAGGCAGCTACTACCTGCCAGGCGCAAGTCTTCTAGTAGGCGATACTGGAGCCGACGTCAATTCGACAAAAACCGTCAATTCGACAAGAATCAGCAATCCGAAAACAACTAGAAATTCGATAACAACCAGAAATTCGACGATATTCAGCAACAGCACTGTCTATAGTGACCCCGGAGATCAGTATGATTATCTGAACTCTTTACAAGCTGTAGGCTATGAATACTATTTAGCTAATTACACTGACGCTCATTCTGGGATTCCAACCAATATTTCTTCGAACGCCAAAGACGGGAAGACCTGGAAGCGACTAAGCCTCTCTGAGTGCCAGGCCGAATTTGGGTTGTTTGGGACATCGTGCCAAGGTTTAAGACAGTACCGTGACCTGATTCTGATTGCAGATAAGCCAGGTGGTTGGATACGAAACGACATGTGGCATCTCAAGGACAACCAAACTCGCGTTTGGGACGCTTATGTTCCTTCGAACGAACCCAATCATCTCTTCTATTACACAACATGCTCCATGTCCTCCAATGTTGATGGAAGCTGCCAGAACGACTGCCACGCCGCTTTGGGGGGTATGATCAATGAGGACGACAACTACGTTCCCTCTCAGAGTCATTCGGAGTATCCGTTTTTCGTGAACGGAACACTGGCATTCGCCAATGGAACGGAAGAAGGATTTGGAGCGAATTGGAGAACATACCATAGCCAAAGTCCATACCTCTCGGGACTTCAACCGGGCACTTTTGACATATCAGTCCAGTACTGTTTGGCACGTCCGTTCAAAAGTACATGCCGCCTCGGGACATCACCGGCCCTCCTCTTTACGGTTGTTCTATGCATTCTTGGCAAGACGGGGATAGCGATACTAGTGTCGTTTATCTTAGGACGTCGCGGCGAGAAGTCTTTCGTTACGCTAGGAGACTACATCGCGGCGTCTATAGAGAACCCCAACTCTCAAACCTCTGACTACGCAGCAGCTTCGGTTACAGATTATAGAAGAAGAATTATAGTCCCCGGACCGAGACAGTGGTCAGTCATGAATCCGCGATGGGCGAGGGCTATTCCTCGTCTTGTATGGGCAGCGAGCTACACACTCTTCATTGTTGCTGTTTCCATCTGCCTATATTTGATCTCAACTACGATCCCGACCCACGAAACCTTGTAAGTTATTATATAAGTATCAGATGCCTACTCCTATATATACTGACAAGTCATAGTGCGGGATCATTTCTTGCTGGCAGTCAAAACCCTCAGATTGGACTCCCAATCTATTCATTCATTTCATCTGTATTAGTCGCCAATAGCCCACAACTTCTCCTATCACTGAGCTACATTGCTTTTAACAATCTGTTCACCTACTTCTGCGTCGCTACCGAGTGGAACAGCTTCGCCAGCAAGTATCTCCCACTCCGAGTCACTGATCCTAAAGTAAGTTGATCGTGCCCAAACCCTGCGCAGCACATCATTCGTTTCTTACTAACTGCCAATGTTCATCAGGGTGAACAAAGGTCTACCTATAGACTCCAACTCCCATATAGATACAGTTTACCTCTGATGGCACTTAGTGCATCGCTGCATTGGTTGATCTCCAATACCATATATGTCATTGTCTCCGAAGGCGGTACGACATCTTTATTCTATCTTCTCTAGTACATTGATCTGACTTGTTGAAGGCTATTTAGACTCCCCATGGAGCGATCCAACCTTGCTCCCCGACACTGGGGTAGTCTTGGGTTACTCTCCGATATCTCTGATCGTGTTATCCTCTGTTGCAGCCCTTGTTGTTACGATTCCCCTGTTCTTTAGCTTCAAACGACTCTCCTCCGACATCGTCGTCGTCAGGACCAACTCCCTACTCATCTCAATGGCGAGCCGCGTTTCGCCTCATCTGTCTCTCGGCCCCGAACACGAGACTAAAACTCCCATTGCTTCATCCGACGGCGAGATGCTCGAATATCCAATGGCGACCTACAATACGGACCGCGGAGACGAAACACGCAGTCTATTGACGTCCACGACATCTGAACGATCTCTCAAACGACATAGCACAGACAGCGAAAGTAACGACGAAGAACTCACCGCGCTACAAAAGATCGCGAGGAGTAAGATTAGATGGGGTGTTCTTCCTATGTCGCCCGAATGGCGCGAACGTCATGATTACGAACTATTGGGTTTTGCGGTTGAGCCAGACCAGGTTACGGCGCCGGTACAGGGTCGATGGTATCAGTGAGGAACCTGCAGCAGCACTATAAACTTGCATACTCATGCTCTACCGCACGGACCCAAGGCAAAGCGACGAACTACGAGAGCTGGAGGCGGGCATCAGAAGAAGCTGGAAGTTCTCTGCTATAGAACGGAATCCCCTTCTCCTCGTCAGCCCCCTGTCTTTTCAGCCACCTCGACTTGCCCTCAAAGGAGGCCTGATAGTCTGATGGCTGACGGATGGTGGCTCCTCGCTTCACCCGTCGCCTCGTTCTAAGCACTCATTCGATTGCTTCGACCAGTACTGCCGTACCTGCAGCTGAAGGCACTATATATTGAACGAATACGCAGGATCAACAATCGAATCAGAAGAATGAGATAGTTGGCAGTAGCTGATCAGAGTGTGTTCACATCACGGTACCTACCGAAAGCAGGATCGCAAACGGATAGAAGAGAGTCATCATAATAGCACGATGCAAGCTCGGTGGCGTTCTCTGTTCTGATAGATAGATTTGATTGGCGCCAACGGGCGCAATGGACGCGCCCGGCTTGATAATTAAGAAATAGACATCAGTTGATTAAATAGCGACGACATCAATAAACCCACGGTACAGCGTGACCTTGAGCCAACCCGAGCGAAACTAGGCATTGGGGTGAAGCTTGGCCCGCCCCCCTTTTCCGCTCAGGCATTCGGAACTCCGCCGTCGGGATGATACGTCCGGCCGTACAATTCCCGGCTTTCGCTATCGTCAAAGTAAAGGGGTAGTAATAGATTGACTCCTGATTTTCATAACCACTGTCGCCGGTCGAGTCCTATCGGGAGTTAGAGTATTCAGAACCTTCGTCAGCGAGTCCTATGATTGTCTGGTGTATCCGTCTCCGCCGGCGGACTACCGCCATGCATGTTTTATCATCATTATTGATCTGATGCACACCGCATGTCCTGGCCTCGGTAGCGCTGCAATGTCCACGTTTTCAGGAATCTGGCCCTTTTGGATCTTCCTACCAAGAAGTGAAGTCAGTTTCTCCTTGTTCGAACGGATGGTCGTACGAAGAATCTGATTGGGAATCTCCAAGGTATCAGGACGCAGGGGTACTTCCCTTTCCTCCTCGCGCATCTCGATTCGCTTCTCTATCACAATCTAGGGTCAGTGCTTTGTCATTGAATTCTTCTTACTCGACTCTGAAGCAGGATTATGTCACCTGGGGCATTCACCGCTCTATCGTCGGCCCCGGTCCGAGTGGGATACGACGCTCTTCGTCATAATCCATTTCGCGGCTCTCGTATCGTGATCCCATTCGTTCTCATGAAGATACGCCGCAGAATAAGACACGTATCCCCTAAAGTAGTATGAGGCGTAGAATTGTTGCCTGCCTGGTGTTACCTGTCTTTACTCATAAGGCCGGGAGGCCGCGGACTGCCGATTATGTATGTCTTGAGAATATCCTAGTGCCATCCACTACTATTCATATACGGGTAAAAGGTAGTCATCTGGGCTATTCCGAGCAGCCTAAGATAACTCCGAGCTGGCTCGGGAGTTCAAGTGATCTTAGCTCTGCTCAACTCCTGCGCAGTGAGAACTAACGGGACGAAGTGGGGATTTTCACCTCCGGCCTACGACCGCGTCACGGCAAAGTCGCCTAGCTTGATAATAATAGATCAATCTCGCATTCGGGAGCTTAGCGCCATCAGATAATCTTGAGCCAAGGATCGTAGAGCAGTGCTATGCAATACGTGTTCGACGGTAGAGGACCGTCCTCAGAGCAGGAGGGCTACTATTCGCGAGCCTAGACATGACACATCTAACACCTAGATGCGGCACACTTGCTAAGCTCCGATGAGCATAAGTTCAGCAAAATACTATGATGCTGCGAACAATCTGTGCCTATATAAGATTTATTATATATGAATATAACTACATATTTGCTATTATTGCAAAAATTGCGGTTTTATAGTACCTACTCCGAGTATCTTTTACTCATGATAGCGTAGAGAAAATAAAGTAGCGTAAGCTGATTGTAGTAGGATGTTTAGGCGCATTTATTTCTATCGGAGCTTAAAAGTGTCACGTCTAGCCTTTAGCTGTGTCTCGTGTAGGCCGGCGACTTATCATCGGGCCAAAAGACATTCCGAAGGACGATTGATTGACCGACGGCGTCATGAAGAAAGATACTATACAAGTTGAAGCCTGTATAAATGCATTCAAAATTCGGCCTGTCTGGCACTTCAATAATGCTATCAGTATCAACGAAGACCTGCAATTCCATCTGACCAGTTCTCTACTAGACGTCTTTGCCGACCAAACCAACAGATATCGCACAACACAATGCCTTCCTATGTCATCACCGGTGTGTCGAGGGGCTTGGGTGTAAGTGCGATAGCTACTGAAAGTTTTAATCATACTTATCTTCTTCGAACAGTTCGAGTTCCTTCGCCAACTATCTGAGAACCCCAATAATACGGTATTTGGCATAGTTCGGGACAAAGCCACAACTGATGAGAAAGTGTCCACGGAACTACAAGGACGATCTAATATCCATATCTTGGAAGCTGATATCCTGAACTATAATGCTCTGAAGGTAAGGCTTAACAAAATCCGGATGCTGAGACGACTCTAACAACCATTAATAGAAAGCTGCCGAGGCTGTTGCGGAGATTAGCGGCGGGAGCGTCGACTATCTCATTTCCAATGCTGGCTATGTTTCTAAGTTTGACGCCTACGATGGCATCGGCACTCTGTAAGCAAAGACTCCATCTTGGTTGAAAAGCGGTGCAGCGCTAATATTGTTGATAAACAGAGGCGAAAAGCCCCAGGAGCTCGAAGAGGAACTATTGAAGTCATTCAAGACGAACGTTGTCGGGACAGTACACTTTATCAACTTGTTCCTCCCGCTCATCCTCAAAGGGCAGACCAAGAAAGTGATCGCCCTATCCACCGGCCTGGCTGACCTCGATGAAGTCAACAAGTTTGACTTGGAGGTAACTCCCTTGTATACCATCAGCAAGGTAGGACTGAATGCCGCTATTGCGAAATTCAGTTCTCAGTACAAGAAGGAAGGGGTATTGTTCATGGCGATTGCCCCCGGATTGATCGAGGTGGGTCAACACATCGATGCAACACCAGAACAGCTGCAGAAGCTCGGGGGGATGATGCAGGCGTTCCTCAAATACGAGCCCAGCTTCAAAGGCCCGGTCGCGCCGGAAGTTGGAATCCGCAAGGTTATCTCGGTCATGGAGAGAGCGACGATTGAGGATGGATTTGGCGGCTCGTTTGTCTCCCAGAACGGTGACAAGCACTGGTTGCGATAATTGGCTTGTCAGCGGTGGTACCCCAGATTCTCTTAAGTGGCATGCACGTTAAAGAATTATCAGGGTCTTAGATTCGCTTTTAGATATTCCACTCTGTCCTTCCTGTATTAATGTAACAATAAATTACTCTGCTCAAAACCTATCATTGTTTTCACATCACCAAGTCACAAGAAGAGTATGTGCCTACTCTAATGCATAGGTCAAGACATTAGAAGTTCATACCTTGACGTTAGAGCTTCAAAATTCAGAGAACGGCTCTCTATAGTAAAATCGCCCTGTCAACGCTAAACTTGTATTTACCTATACTCTAGCAACGCCATGACAGTCGTTAAAATTATAATTAGATGCGGAATTCTGGCTTGTCAGTACCATGCATAAACCCATCTCACGGGAACCTAATACTCACTCTATCCAACTTCAGCATATAGTGCCTCTTTATCTTCCGTAAACTTCGCCGTCGCGAACTAATATCTAAAGTAGCATACAAAGGCTACATCTAGAGAAAGGGGCTAGCTTCTGATGAAGACAAGTCCCTAGTTCACATAGTTGCATATGAAGAACGCCAGCAGCATGATCATCTATCAAACTGTTTATTTTCAGCAGTCTAGCAGCGTCTATATACTTTAACGTCGCATGTCTATCCCGCACCATGATATCATTTCGTTCCTCGTGAGTAATCGTCATTACACCCTCTCAGTTCCCATCTGTAAGCGTGGTATCTAGGTGAAAGAGCCTGGAGTTGACATCATTAAAAGGTGGTGAAAGAGCCCTGGACGACGCAGAAGCCGGCGCTCATGTCCTTGTTCTTAGCCTTGACCTCCTGGTTTACGGGGTCCTCGTGCGCGAAGTAGTTGGCGTCACTAGAGGGAGAAAGTATAAGTATGAGTAAGAGTCGCCGTGTTGCGTGAAAAGAGGATGAACTTACTCTTCGCTGGCGAAGGTGATTGAGGCGTAGACAGTCCAGGCAGCGCCACCGGTGGTGTCCTACAGCAAGTCAGTATGTGATAAGTGATAAGCCAAAAATCATTACATCTGGGAGATTTACCTTGAGAACCTTGACCTTAGTAGCGTGTGTGGCGATGATGTAAGAAGCACCGTTCTGTAGATCGTAAGTTAGTTAATGCTCAAAGCTGTTTCATTCTTTCATGATAGTCTCATTATCATAGATATGAGTAAGAAGAGGAGACAATCCGGCCATACCTTCTTGCATGCGTCCTTGAAGCCGTTGAAGGTAGAGACGGCGACGTCCTGAGCAGCCGCGTCAGGGATAGCGAAGGTGAAGATGCGAGTGAGAGTCATTGTGAGTGATGTTGCGGTGAGAATGGTAATAGTAGAGCGAGTAGAATGTCGTTGAGCTTGTGATGGAACGCCTCTTCATCATTACTCGTTCGTTTGGATATTGGGTTTATATAGACTAAAGTGTCTCCCAGGAGGATTGATCGTCATGCCACCGACACCGCCATTTGTCACATCTAGGACCTCTGCATGAAGTCATCCAGGGTCGAGTGAAGTGCACCTATGGGCTTATTCCAAAACGGCGCGAATGCATGGTATTGTCCATAAGAGTGATGGTAAGTCAGCATCAATATGGGGACGAACCAAGGAACGCGGCTAGATTAAGGCCTAGTGTTGGTCAGGGCATCGATCATCACCGCATCCATACCCAAGATAGAGACCCTTTTCGACGTTGTTCACGCAGTCATCGTATCGCTACATTTTTAGCCTGATCTGGCAACTGTTTACTTGACCGCCTCCGAGCTACAACTGCGCGTCGAAGAATGCCCATGATGAGAAACACAATGCACTCTACGCTGCATTGTTGCGCCAGCAATAGTCAATGTAAGTAAACTGAGTGATAGTCAACTCAATGACTGATTTGGGGAGTTCAGGGGAAAATAAGGTAGCAGCACTAAAACTTCCGCGATCTATGATTAGCACAACACTACTGCGAGACACTGAATACCCACAGCTGACAAAAATGAGGGGCGCAGTGGGGAGTCCAGCAGGCTTCCGGCACTTATCAGGGCAATTGAGGGGCAAAAAGAGGGGAGTTATGCAGTAAGCGTGCCGGCAGAGGCAGTGGCATCGTAAAACGAAGGATCATAGTGAAATTCATGCGCGGGTTCATAATTAAACAAAACAAAACAAGTCAGGGGACGAGCTGAGTTGAATGACAAAACTTGAAGCCTGAGATGACACCGCAAATCATATAAACTGACGTAAGCATTAGTTACGTAGGTATTGTGTAATTAAATAGCAAGCCATACCCTATGTGTAAGACCGAGAGCTGGTGAGACGTAATTACTTCTTGTGTCCAAAAGCGGCACATCCGATGCTCAGACCTCGGCTCAGAGTACTGCTTGGTGAATCTATAGGATAGTCTCATAATGCCGTGTTAGCAATATCTGCCGCTTCGAAATCATGGGAGGAGAGCTCAAGTACCTAATTGGACGCATCTTACAGCAATATCACTTTATAATCGACATAACACCGTTTGTATACCGAGATAAATGGAAAGATAATGGGGCTCGGTGGCTGGTTTGCTATTGAAAGTGAATTATGCACAACTAATAACACATTTTATCTACTATAACACCGCGGAGATAAGGATGCATGGGCGATATACTTGACTTGGCGTGTATATTGCTTAACTCACCTACGTATTGCTTTACCCAGTGATGCGATTGATAGTGGTATCGCCGTTGGTACCCTGGTCGCTCGAACATGTCGTCTACTGATTATCAGGACTGCTCGGTAGTATGTCTAGAAGGCGAAATCTAGGCGATCAAACCGTCAAATTTCCGTAGAGGGAATGCATCGTCATAGTATTGGCCATCATCACTATGCTTGTTGCGCCAATGGTCTTGCAACGCGTGCTCCCTTCTTCTCGCAAGAAGAATAACTAGTCTTTGTAGAAAGCTATCGGGCCTCAGGCCTCTAACATCACGCGACGCGACGCGATGCTGAACCTGACTAACCCTCAACTGTGTATACGTATGGCATGGTTGTATACTGAAGCAATCGGTCTGCGAAGGAGATTCTTGCTTTATAAAGCAATAGCAATAATACCATCTTTGAAGTTTCGCATTGTGCGGTCACAGCTGTCGATTATACAGGGGCGGGGCTCTTGTTTGTATTTCTCGTGGTGGAATGATTTGTTTGGTTGCGAGTTTAGTTCGAGAACGGGTTTGATCGGAGGGATCCGTCAGTGAGGATAATACGGGTGAAAGTCGAATTCGTACGGCACCGTTAGTGAGTCTGCGAATAATAGTTGCTGATCAGTCTTGCTCGCGATCTAGTAGCAGGCGTGGTGGTAGTCGCACGGTCAACACGGTAGTCTCTAGAAGACGGACTTTAGTCTTCGGCACATCGTGCCTTTTCAGTTCGCCCTAGCGTTCATCTAGAGGGTATCATCCCGGTATTAGCACCAGTAATAGCAATGGCCCGGTGGGAAGCCGTATTGCGACCGTGTTATTTAGCCAAGTACAAGATTGTGATTGAAGAAGACTCGTGGAGGAATGTGAAGGGAGCTGGCGACCGACGCTTCTTTACGTGTATTTGATCAGGTATTTAGGGTAGTGCATTTTTAGGTTAGGCAGGTACTAGTCTGCATAGGGCTCGGGGTTTGAACCGCACTTGCCGCTAAGTATGCCAGCGGAAGGCCTAGAATTTCACAAACATGTAGACCTCTGATGTAGAGTACCGGCAGGATGGGTAGAAAAGACAGCGCTCTGTTCAAAAATGAAAACTAGCCGAATAGGTCGCTTTTGAGAGCCCATTTCTCTATCAGCCAAAGACCACGGTCGGCTGCAACCCCGTGCCTCTTTGTATCCGATGTGCTCGCCCATGGACAACTACTGGATAGGCTCAAGTGGTTGTAGAGCATTCTCTCATCAACCTCCTCTAGATCAGAATTCCACCCCATCGGACGTCTCCTCTTGTCAGGGCTATGATAATGTCTGATATATCAGGATAAATGATCTCAGACCAGCTTGGTATACCAGACGACCGCCGGCTTGAGGAAGTTAGCAAGCTCTTGGTGGTCGCCATGTTGCTTGCACCCTGTGGGTTCGGGCATCATAAGCTAGGACAGCATATCCGCACCGGCAATGCAGAGTATGCACGATCAGTTTTAGGGTAAAAGGTCAGCTAAGATCTAGGTATTTCTTAATGATGAGTATGCAGCAATATCAAAGTATTCCTGCCCTTCAAGTTTGGTACCTACTGTCTTTATATTGCGGCAGGCGCAGTCCAAATCGTTGATAGACGGTGTGGTCTGAGACAGTGGCACTGTACGACCACACAGTGCAGAATGTAAGATGAACCAAACTTTCTCAGCTATGGCTTGCTTGGCCATGCCTCATTCTTCAAGGCATCATTTTTGGCATCATCTCTGCTGGGATTGCCACGCATCTTACAGACCCCCATCACACTTATCACGATGACTCTGTAACCATGATTCCTCGCTGTTTTTTGAGTCCCCTAGCTCTGCTCCTGATTGGGGCAATCTTACGCGTCGATGGAAGTCCGAGCGACGTGAAACAGATCGCTATCATCGGTAAGTCCTTGATTTCATGCGTCCCCTTCGTGGGCATTCTCGGGAGGTCGATAAGAACAGCACATATAAATATCTTTTCGCGGCTCGCATCGTGTACTTTTATATGTTGGGCAAATTTATTGAACTAGCTTCTGAGATGAATGTCTGCGCGATTACGCCATGCTGATGAGGTCACTCAGGCGCGGGCGCCGCCGGATCATCGGCAGCCTATTATTTGCAGAGATATGCGAATGAGTCCAACATCGCGATTGACGTGACGGTGTTCGAGAAAACCGGCCACATCGGCGGCCGCACTCTTACTGTCAATGTATACGACGATCCAATTGAGCCTATTGAACTTGGTGCATCTATTTTCGTAGATGTCAACTACATACTTTCCAATGCAACACGCGATTTCGGCCTCACCGCTAAAGACCCGGGTGCCGAAGAGGGCGGACTGCTGGGTATTTGGGATGGAGATTCTTTCGTGTACACCCAGAACTCTAATTCATGGGATTGGGTCAAACTAGCACGCCTATTCTGGAAATACGGCACCGCGCCATATTACACCCACAAGCTAGTGCAGAGCACTGTTGCAACATTCTTGAAGTTGTATGATGTGCCTTTCTTCCCTTTTCGATCACTATCGACTAGGGCGTTCCAACTAGACTTGGCTAGGATTACCGGCATGACCGGGCGACAGTTCCTAGCTGCCAATAACGTAAGTTCGGATGCTCAACAGAGCATTTCTTGAATAGAGGAAGAGACTAAACCTCTATATAGCTGGATGGCCCTTTTGCTCACGAGATAGTGCAAGCAAGCACCCGTGTCAATTATGCCTCAAATCTAGAATTCATTCACGGCCTAGGGGCCATGGTAGCGATGGCTCCAGAAGGTGCCAAAGCGATTGAAGGTGGCAACTGGCAGATCTTCGCGAACATGGTCAAGGCATCCAGAGCAAATGTGCACCTCAATTCGGCTGTAACGGGAATTGCACTTAACGCTGAAGAAAAATACGAGATCACGGCGGCCCAGGAGGACACAGAAGCACGATTGCATCCCGTGACCTTCGACGGCGTTGTCATCGCCACGCCCTTCCAATTCGCAAACATCAGCACGAGCCAAAACGTTATTCAGCACCCAATAGACAGCATCCCCTACGCGACACTCCACGTGACGCTGTTCGCATCCCCTTACAAATTCAGCCCGGCATTCTTCAAGATGCCGCCTGCATCGGATGTCCCAGTCTCCGTTCTCACAACCCTGGGTGCAGACGAAAAGGCGCAACCCGGCGCTCATGGCGCGGGTAAAGCCGGTTTCTACTCAGCAACACTACAGCGCATAGTCATGAACCCACGCACGCGCAACCCCGAGTACGTGTACAAGATCTTTTCGCCCGAGGCCGTCACATCCGGCTTTCTGTCCGAGCTGCTCGGCGTCGAGATTCCCACATCTATCACGCCGGAAGACGACGATGCAGCAGATGACGGGGCCGTCAGCCCCATCTCGTGGATTCACGCTACTGTGTTCCATCCGTATCCGCAAAAGTACCCCCGCGTCACCTTCCAGGACCCCATTCTAGGAAACGGACTATACTACACGTCAGGGATCGAGAGTTTCATATCGACTATGGAGACGAGCGCGCTGATGGGCATGAATGTCGCGCGATTGATTGTTGATGATTACGCGGGCATTTCTCGCGTTGAGGACGAGGAATTGGGGGCTCTGCACAAGGTGCCGAAGGAGGAGGAGGAGGAGGCCGGGCAGAATGTGCTGGCGCAGCAGCAAGAGAAGACGGCGGGATATTACGGGCGTCCGGTTGAGGAGGTTAATGAGCTCTAATACCGAGCACGAAACAGCGGCTATGAGAGCATGCTGTTTTCAAACACCCAACATCACGACTCTGTCAAATGAACGGTAGATACTAATGTCTGATAGTTGACGTCGCATGCATTGTTTTCACAGGGAAGAGCATGGTCATAGCAAGTTTGTCATTTGAATAGTAAGTACCTACCTTAGGCAGAATACCAAATGTAAAGCACGGAAGTATCGCAAACTGAGTGCCGTCTCACAGGCTATTAAGATCACCAGTCGCCTTCACCAACTCGATAGACCGCAGCCTAGTTGCTCTATCACATTTAGTATTATAGATTTCACAACTTTCACAGACATCACGAGGTTGTAAAGGGTAATTATTTATGCAAGCACACTAGTTCAATGCTAAGAAACACGATCTCGACCAAATTTAATGTCCTAAAGCGCCTCAGGCTTTGGCGGGGCAAATAAATGGGCAAGGCCTCCAAACACAGCGATGAACTAGGCTTCTGTCAATGAAGTGCTCAACGTACCCAATCTTTTCATGCAGAGGACTAACCGCTTCATCAAGAAGTTGAATGCGAAAAGGCAGAGCGATGTATGAGTCTCCGTCGTAGAAAGCCCTCAAGATGTGCCAGAAACTTCCGAACGACCCAGTTGAGAAAACGTCATTGAAAAACCTAAGTCAACCAACCGGGTAAGACGATGGCGCGACTTTCATACCGGAGTTTGGAAACCAGAATAGTTCTATAATACTTACAGAGCTTTATAGAGGCCAGCAGGGTCTGGTCTCTCGCACATGATGACCTTCTCCCCCTCGAATGACCTGAAGCTGTGCACGGCCCGGCGCGGCACGAAGAGCGCGGGGTCGCCGGCTTGCAGGATCACCGTGTCGCTGTTCAGGGTTACTTCAAGTCTGCCTTCGAGGACACTCAGATACTCGGCGTGCTCCTGGAATATGGGAAAGTCCGTTTAGTAATGCTTGTCAAAGGGGATGCTTCGTTGGGTTCTGTTAGCGCTGACCTTATGCCAATGTGACGGGATGTCAAGAATCTCTTCGCCGTTGCAGATCGTGTGCATTGCATATCGATTGATGGAATCTTCGGGCTCTGATTCGTCTATGGTGATATTCATGGTGATGCCTTTCCCCACCCCGAGGGTTTTTATGACCTTGACAGAACTCATCTTGGTGTTTATCTACGCAAGGAATGAGATTAGAATGTTTTAGGATCAGCAGCGTCGAAGGCAAGGAACTAGAGAGACCAGTGTTGAGTCAGAAGTCAGAGAACGGATTAAGCTAAGTCAACATTTCTGTTCTAGACGAAAGCATCGCCTGTCCATCTTCTCTTCAGCTCCCGAGCATGTCCCTTGAGGTGTGGATAGATTAGGATTTCACTAAAGTAGCACCGCTACATGCAATAAGGCAAGCCCTCTATGCCCTACCCCTAAATGGCATGTCAATCACTGTGCAGCAACCATACATTGAGGCTTACTTACCTAGTTACCGAAGCATATGCCCTTTTCTTTGTGTTTCTCATTCCATCTGCAGTGATTAGGCTATCATATCATATAAATGAAAATTCTACCTTCATCTCTTGCCATTACTTTTGATGCGACTATTGAGATTAGTATTATCCGGGGTAGGATTGCATGGGACGCCGGTAGGATTAAGCCGCTGATGCAATAACAAGGACTAGAGTGCTAGTCTTTGTCTTTGTATACCGGTACTCCTAATCCGTAATCCACTATCTCGTAATACTTGCTAGCAAAATGCTAGCAAAATGTTAGCAACATGTCGTAATGAACTGGAACGCCAATATTGGCCTAGTCTCGGATGAGATTGGCTTTTAGAACGTATCTAGTTATGACTAGCCTATCGCATTAATAATACACTTATAATATCATACTGCCAAGTGGTATTACTGTGTTTGGTTTGGACCTGGGTTCGCCATGCCCTGCTCCGGGTCGGTGGATGGTGCCCTTCCGAGATTTTGAAGCTGAACCGCGGAATCACAATTCTTGGGGTTCTTGTTGAACCTTCGCCTCAAAAATGGCGGCACCCAGCTCAGCTGGTCTGACTTCTTGGCTGTGATTCCATTGGTGTGTGTCTGTGGCTCTTCGGGCTGATCTGCAGCGTTCTGCTCTTTTGATTCATTCTCCTTTTCCCGTTTGGCAACCCGCATTTTCTTAGCCTCATCGAGACGTATCTCCTTACGCTTCTCGTTCTTCCTATGCTTGGTCTTCTTATAGGTCTGGTCAAATATCTCGTCAACACGCTTCTGCTTTGTGATATAGGTGTATATTCCAGTCGTAATCAAGAACTCCGTAGACACCTCGGCATAGAGAGCCCAAAGCATTGCACGAACTCTCGCATAAAAGGCGAACAATAGGCTGACTGACACGACCCCCGCAGATATCGTGACTGGTGTTCGCTTGTACTTAGCTAGATGCAGGATACGATGGGATGTCTCATTCGCCTTACAGATATACAGTAATTGAGTCCCGAGCCCCCAGTTGCTATCTCCGAATTCCTTGTTGTTCATTCCGAAGACACTTGTAAGAAATGACAGAGGTAGCTACGATTTGTTAACTCTACGGCGTATGACGACAAGTTTAGTACCATTTGAATCCGGCTGTTAACTTACAAAGACGATCGTAGCGAGCGTAAATACCAGGATAGATCTTCCCCTAAATCAAATAGTTAGAATTTTCGTGAAAACTGAAAAGACATGAATTTCATAGTGTGAAGAAGTTCTCTGGGCCAAAGAGAAAACTCGTTTGAAAGCACGTACTGCTTAACCGTTTCATCTGATTGCCTGCCAGCGTGCCAGGCTTGCGCAACACTTGCCTGTTGCTGCTTCATAGTTAGTAGATGCATGACCTTTGGTATTGTTAGCCTGTAAACAGAACCGGGGATCGCTCGTTGACGGAGGATATACTTACACCATCAGCAGTGTCTTTTGCATCCTTGCGCAAAGACTCCAGATCTTCAACATGCCTGTTGACTCTATCTTGCAATTCATAAGCCCTGAGCTTGAAAGACTCGTAATCTTTGTACTCTGGAGTATAATCATCATTCTTGCTGTCCGCACCTTTTTCCTTATTGTCGCTTGTCTGATCATCATGTTTGCCCGGATTCTTGTAGAGTTTCTTGCTGCTTTTTCGACAGTTCCGATCGAACAGTTTGCGAAGCTCTCCACGTGGGTCGAGCATGCGCTCGGCTTGTTCAATGAAGCTTCCAATAGTTTGCTTGTGAATATTAGAGATCTGGAGCATGATATCCAATTCTTCTTTAATATCGCTTATTTCTTGGTCTAACTTTCCCTCGGGGTTGATGTCCAGGAGTGATATATGTAGCTTTCTGGTGTCCGAGTATCCTCCAGATCGAAAGACATCTCTCGCTTCGTCTGTCCAGTGCCAGAGTTTCTTGAAAGCCCGGCCGCGTCTATGCATCTATCTTTAGAGTCAACAAGTGCCTTTTTGGGCCAGGAATTGCACGCATCCTTACAATGTTGACGATCGCCCGGCGGAACTCGTCAATGACTTGCGGCCGGCCATCTAGGGACTCAGCACGATCAAAAAAAGTTGTCGTGCATTCGTCGAGCACAATAAGGGCAAGCTCAAATACAGTGCGTATCTGACCAGGACCGAGGTTCTCTAGATTAGTTCTCACGGACTTGTGGACGCCGGAATAGTCTTGCTTGTTTGCACCATATCGCTTTGGGAAGCAAGTGATTAGAGTATGGGCGTCGAGGATCCACATCCAGAGCTGATCTACCATCACAACCCGAGGCACATGTCTGATATTATTTCTGCAAATATCGCATCCATTTTTAATTTGCTCTCCGGCCTGGTTTTTCGGCATTACATCGCTATCATTTTGCTGGTCATGATCACTCTGCTTCGACTTTTCGTGATCAGGCCACTTTCCAGTCTTGACATTATAGCGATGAAAGGCATCGGACATGACAGTTGTCCCTCGAAACACAACTTGATCTTTGTCCATTTTCTTAGTTGACTTCAGAGTCCAGTAATAAGATTGATCGAGTGTCCGCCGAGGATGAATAGGGGCGTCGTGCATGAGATATTTGCGTAGGAGCATCCTGTCTCTGTAGGTTGTCATGCGCTCATAGAGACGAGCTGCGGCAAGTAGGTAGCAAGCCACACGATTTTTATTCCTAAATGGTCCACTTGTGTGATGCAGAACATTGTCCACGACCATCGGGAAATCTTCGGCTTGATCCTCAGTGTGACCTTCAGATTGCGAAGACTGAGGAGATCCGGGAGGCTCGGGCGACTGGAGAGATGCGGTAGACTGGGGAGATCCGGGAGACTGGGGAGATTGGGGAGATTTGGGAAATTGAGGCGACTGAGGAGACTGAGGGGGCTGGAGAGACTGGAGAGACTGGAGAGACCGAGGAGACAGAGAAGGTTCGAGAGATCGAGGCTCCTCTCTTGTAGCGCTGGATGCTTCACTGCTATGTTGCGGGTTTCTTTTACTCTGACGCTTTCTTTTAGCTTCCACTTCTTCTTTCTTAATCTTCTCGGCTGAGTGCCTGACAATCATGTCCATCTCAACGGCAAATTCCTTTTGCCTTTTTGAAGTCTCCCAATGAAGATATGGCATCTTGTTGCAAGTGGCTATTAGCCAATCTATCAATGAAGTTATAAGTGTGGTATTACTTGATAAATACATACAAAAAGGACCATATTCTTTGGATCTCGGTCGGGTTTCCCTGTTGCTACAAGAAGTGTTAGTCCTTCAATAAATATTTACTGGTTGGAAAATTATACTTACAAGATGAGATAGTCTCACAAGTATGAGACATGTATCTCGCGTGCGGGGAGAAGCCTTTATCGCCGTGGAGTCTTCCACGCCAGTATTTCTCCTGTAGGATCATAGATGTACGGGTTTTCTGTGGTTGCTGGAGATGTCGCCTTATCGCATCAAAATCTGGCCTCTCATCTCCGTAATATCGAGCTATAGCTTGCTATAATCTGTCAATGGGGCCAAGGATGAACCAACGTTGAGTCCTAATTACCTCGATCCACTAACATAAGTGGTTAGTTCATCATTCAAGGCTAAGTACAGCCCAAAATCCCATTTGGTGATATTATGGAGCACTCACGATCATATTGTTAGAAGGAATATGAAAGTATTTGACACACCCCTCAGCAGGGCTACTTTCTCTATACAAAAGGTTGGATTTTGGTTTGTGTTTTGGCTTGCTTTTGGCTTTCCCCAAAAGCTGGTTGATTTTGATTTTCTGATTTGGGAATTTGCCCCCAAGATTTCCATCTGTGAATCCTTCACGGTCTTTGAACTGAATGACGGGTACAGAGACATCTTTTTCGGGAGTGTACCTCTTTCTTTTCTTGGGCGCGCTGGAAAGACTCGTGTCCAAAGGGTCCGTGTCCCGGGGTGCCGTGTCCCGCCAAGCCCTACGACACTGGACCACGTCCTCAACGAGATGCTTATCATATTGGGTCTGAGAAAGGGTCTTTCGTAGAATGTTTATCCGTTTCATCTCGCTGTCAAAATTAGATTTCCATCTTTGTATCATTTCTCGTACTGCCGTCCCAGGGTCTTTACCCTGCTCTTGCTCTGACTGCTTCGCGCGATATTCCATCTCTGCTTTCCATATAGCATCGTCCTCATGGAAGACAGTATCTCTTCTCTGAATTGTGATACAGCCAATGAGGTGAACTAGAGGGTTCGTGATATTATGATCGTGTTCCTCGTCACTTAGGCACCCACTGCTTATCGGCTTATGCGCCATCTTGGTGAATTGAAAGTTGAAAATATTGGAGATTCGTAGTAACGTACGCTACTCCTCAGATCCCACGGCCTTGAACGTCGGCTCTTTTATAAGCGGTTTCTCCAAAGCCCGCCAAGGCGCATCGGCGATCACCAATAAAAATACCAAAAAGGTATGTTACATATCTGACATCCTCTGGAATAATGTGGCAAGTACAGCAGCGCGGCTGTAATTACAAATCACAAGAAACAATTATTGATGGCTCAAATAGGGAACGGTCTGGCCCTTGTCGCAGCGCTAATGCAATAGCACACCCTAATGAATAGGAATTGTCCTGTACAATGGTTGCAATGGAACAGGCTACACACTAACCCAGGGTGGCTGTCTGTATCAATTGTGATGACTTGTATCTTTATCTGTATCCCCAGAATCTCAAGCATTGGAGCTCTATATTATGCTGTAATCTAGGATTGCCTATTTTCCTAATCGGGAAACCTATTGAAGGTATACATATAAATGTGCGTTCTGAGATCCTAGATGGTACATTTACCCAAAGCCAGGTAATTATCTACCGATGCGGTGTACGGTGATGAATTGGTGATATGTCGGGGTATTTACCTTGACTTCTCACTATAATCATTACTTCCTACAACTCTACCCGAAGGCTTCCCCTAATATTTCTGTAGATAGGTACCTAGGTAGGTACGTATTTTAGCGGCATGCCCATATTTGGTTTCCTGAAGCTCTGGGCTCGGGAAGCCTTAGAACCTGCAGAGTTCCCATTACAATAATATCAGGGACGCATGCACTAGGTACATAAGTGTGTTGGGTCCTGGTGTGCTCAATTAACGAGGTCTGCGGGGTTGCTGCACTAGTGCATATTAACGACCTACCCAGGGAGGCAATGGACCCGTTCAAGCGGTTCAATCTACCGAACATTCATATTTTGAGCCGCAAAATTGCCACCCCCAAGCTGTCCAGCTCCAGTCCCGGCGAAGTTGTCCTCCGCCCTCATAGGTTGTATCCCGAACCCCAGTCTCTGCCGTCAGACCCATTAGAAGCCCATGGTTGGAACCCATGTTGATAACGTAGTCATATCCAGCCATAGAACTTGGCAATTTCAACCTGCAACGAGCTATAAGGATTGGCTTTGAATGTGCCTGGTTACTAATTTGATAATTATATTCCACTAACTATTTCACTGAGAAATTTTGCTTAGCTATGAGACTCATCATAGATAACACCCAGCAACTTTCATTTGTGTAGTTCCGCATTCCGCACTCCGTATTAATGGGCAATGATGATGCTTAAGCGATCCGGCAATGCTGACTGATTTTGGTAATGATAGGCGAGAGCAGGGGCCATGAACGGCGACGCACTTCCCAGCCTGCCTCTGTTGAATGCATTGGAGGACGAGGAATCAGTAACGCAATGAGTGTTGATCGGATTGGTTAGCGCCCGCGGAAAAATATGCTCGGTAGAAACTACTAGTCCCCTTGCTCATAATCCGGTGTGTTCTTCCCCCGTCTGACGAGTGCATATTTCTCTACCATACCTTGTAATTTATCTGGAACTCAACTTGTACAGCTGCAATTGGAAGCTGCTCGTGTCGCCTTATCGAGACTTAATACAGTACTGAAGCATTGTTGTACAGCACCGGCTGCCACAAGTGTTGAACAAAAAGTGGTATGCATAGCCGGCTTGCATTATAGGTACCCACCTAACCTAGGTAAGTACTTAGGTAGCCGTCTAGCGTGAAAGTGAGACTGTGAAGCGGCCAGTGAAATAAATTGCATGCATACACCCAGTGACCTAGATGCGTTGAATAATCTAGAAATATCAAAATAATAAGCATAGAAAGGAGGGGACAAAAACGGGTTCAACTGGCTAGGTACCTACCTTGCCACGCTCGCCAATGACCACGAAAGTAGGCTGGATGTATCATTACGAGCCCTTTGATTAACGTTTCAGTAATTACAAACAGAGTTTTCGATGTTTTTCTATCGAGCACCCTTCAGCCCAAAACGATGGATTAAATCTCGAAAAATGGTACATTTGGGGCCATCATCCAATGCATCATGCCTGGATAACTCGGCGTCTACCACCACCTTGGCGAGCCGTACTGTAATTACAGTTAGGCAGGTAAGAACCAGACCGAAGCTAGAGAAAAAGATCTCGCATTTTCTGCCTCACCATAAGCTTCCAGTCTTTGCGTTGCTTCTATTATCTGCGCCATCCGACTACGCTGTCCCATTCCATTCCGTCTAGGTAGTAAGTATATACCATCAACGTACCTATATTTCTATTTATAGGTCGTCCAAGGCTTGCGCCGAAGCAGTTTATCCCCTTTAATCCCTGCTATTTTACGTTGCGAATTCTCAAGAACCATTGTCAACTGCTGGAGCCTCTACCGTACCCTTGAAGAAGCCTCAATTCGTTCCTTCAGCAATGTCGCCTGACAAAGTACTACCCTCATTCTTCCTCGTCCCCGATGAGAAAGTGAACTACCAACCCTCTGTCAAGCTTGGCAATGTCATTTACAGGGTGTCTCAGCCTGAATTAGTGCTTTTCGATCCCGCCAAGCACGACCCTCCATTGTCACTCGGCGACGAGGCCACCGTCTTGCCGCCTCCGAAGACTCTCGAAAACTATAACATTGAAAGTAGTAACACCACGTCTTCCGCATACGGGCTGTTCCTCAAAATTCTTGAGTTCTTTGGTTTCGACGCCCATGTCTCGCTCACTTCAGGCGCCGAAGTCTCGAAGCGCCACGAGATTGAGAGCATGACGATTAGTACATTCGAGCCGCCCCAAGCGTTCATCGATGTGCTACAGGCGCAAAAAAGCATCATAGACGTGCTCGAGTGCGGCAGCAGCCAATGCGCATTCCTCATCACCGGCGTTGTAGTGGCTTCAGGAGTGGTCTTCAAATCTCTTGACGTAAAAGACCGTGACGAGGATGTGAATCTCGGTATTCATACAGATGGCGTATCGGTAGGCCCCGAGGGGAAGCGATCCCGAAAGCGGACTTTGAAGGTTGATTGGGAAGATAAAGGCCCAACTGTTCTGGCGTTCAAGGTGCAGAAGCTGCAATTGAGAAACGGCAAGCTGGCGACTTCGGAAGAAACCGAGGGGGCATACTTTGGGACCGACGACGATAATGCCGAGCAGGCCATGATCGATGCCGACGCTACCTTAGACGAGTCTGACGTGCATGGAATGAAACGGGAACTGATACACGATGAAATCACGGCACAAGACTACTATCTTTACCTCCCTAACGAATAGAGCTGGTTGGCAATCCACTTTGCTAGGGGCCTGAATACGGTGGACAATAGATCGCGACTGGCAGAGTTGGGTGCTTGTCATGCGAACTCGTTCCCCCTGGCCTCTTGCTTAGACTTGCATCCTACAGACCCCTTGGATATGTGGTGTTAGATCAGAATCATCAGATATCGATTAGCTAATGTATTGAGCCCAGCTATTTGTTTTGCATTCCTTTGTTGACTCATTTTGCATACGTCACGCCTCATCAAATGAAACTAATGGTACCTATGTGTCCTCTTGACCTGTACTTTCGCGTCTGGCGTCGATTGATGCAGGGGCTGCATCGCCCCTGAATATGAATCCGACGCCATACTTCCATACCCTCCCATGTCTGGTTGATTGACTCTGTAGACGCTTCGTTTCCGCAAGTAAATGCGACTATATACGTCTGTCCACTTTATTCGAGACTTCGCTCCATATATAAAACGCCTTTTAGCATCGCAGTGGCTTCCTCAAACCGTGTGCTATCAATACAAGCAAATGGACACTTATTCTCGAATGCGAGTCTCTCGATATTGTTTTCTGTAGACGTTTTCTCTGGGGTAGCTTTGATACGCTCCAGCGCACGAATGGCTTCGTAGGGTGGTCCATTGTCAAGATAAATGTATGCGCGGAGCTGTTCGGATGCGAGGAAATCAGGGCTGTTTTGTTCGACCGTCGTGCTCCAGGTTTCCACAAGACGCCGGAGTATTTGAATAGCTGGTTCGGTCATGCGTGCGTTAATATAAGCGCGTGCGAGGGTGCTTTCGGACCGGAGCCGAGCAGGGTCAGTTTCGGCGAGTTTGCGCCTTTGGACAGTGACAATACGCTCTAACAGTACGATTGCCATGCTAATTTTCTTTATGTCAATATAGGCGCTTGCAAGTAATCGCTTAGACTCGAATCGCCCATCGTCTTCTAGACCATGGCCGTTTTCGACTTTTGTCAGACGCTCAAGTATTTTGATACCTTCTTCCGTCTGCCCATCTTCAATGTAGGCTCTTGCAAGTTCACGCTCGGACGCAATCCGAACACTATCCGTTTCCGCAAGCATCGTTCTTTCTGCTTCAACGATGCGGTTCAATATCTTGATAGCCTCTTTGAATTTTCGGTCTCTGAGATAGCATTTCGCTAGTGGGTGCTCAACCGCGAGTCGATCATCTTTGTCTTTGAGTAGAGAGAAGTCATCCCAACCATATATCTCTTCTAGAAACCAAGCAGCTTCTTTAGCCCGGCGGTCGGCGTATAAGAAATTTCCGACGCGATAACATAGATCGAACCGTGCAGCATTTCGATATTGAGGCTCTTTGGTAATACCTAAAGCATACCGCACGTGTGGTAGATATTCTCTCCACCGGGACATGTGTTCAATCTTGTTAGATGGACAGATAAATGAAAGGTGTTGAAGAGCACTAATCTTGGTTTCATGGTCTTTATGCTGAGTTTGTTCCCATACTTGTAATGCTTTATGCACGAAACTGTTAACGTCGAAAACGTTTTGACGTTGTTCAACTAAGAAGCCGAGGCTACAAAGCGTCCGGATCGCGGAACCCATTTTCTCTCTAGCCTGCCGCCGGGGCAGGATCGATTCCGGTATTGCTTTTGGCTCAATACAGGATACGAAATGTAGTATCACTGAAGCATGGCTCTCGATCTGGTCGATTTGAGTCAGTGACGACAAGAATATTGCTACTGCGTCCAGTGGCTCTTCACGTCGCTTGTTGTCGACAAATTCTTGGCTCAACAAGCTAAGTTCCGAGTTTCGTGAAAGCAATAAATACTCTTTATTTGCCACTTGCTTCACCTCTAGGTCGGCAGCAGCTTGCAATATCATTAGCCAGCACTTAGAGAAAAATTAGAAGGGATTTCGTATGCTCAACTTACTAGTTTCTGATAACTCCGCGGTCAATCCTCCCGAATTTTCAGTCTTGGATGTATTGAGAGACGTTGTCTGTACACTTCTACCAGGTGTTGTAAGTTTAGGTTGTTCATCATCAGACTCCTCGAACAAAATTCGGTCTCGGCAGCTGGATTCATCCCAGGTACAAGAAACGCATCCTGAAAGCTTCATAGACTCCTCTCCGCATTCGGTATCGTTATTAATGTCGGGTAAGGAAAGCAAGCGAACCATGAGTGACGTGTAGTTGTCCAAATGTCTGGCGATATGGGAGGACATCCGCGTTGATGAAGCTGCTATCGAAGAGTTTTCAGGCTCAGAAATATCGTATAAGCCTTTCGAGGTTACGATGTTGAACGTCGTGGCTTTATGTGCAATATCAGCTGCTAAATCTTTGGGCTTGGAATCGTCTTCGATGGTATAGCAGCAGAGCGGGCAAACATCGGCCGCTCGGCTAAGTGACATGACACTATAGCGACGCATACGATGTATCTCTTCTGAAGTGATTCCATCATGAGATTCTCTAACGTGATCAGCTAGTCCTGAGTGAGTGGGAAAGAATAAGAGGCCTGGTTTATCCTTGTCTGAGTGGTCGAGGTTGCAAACCCATGTTGGCGGTTTATAAACCGTTTGAGACCAATTATCCCCGTGTTGCACCCGCATGTGTTGCTCCCAGTCGTGAAACTTAGAAAAGCTTGGAACTGGTGTGAGGTTGGCGCAATATTCGGATAGGCAAATGAAGGGATACCAGTCTTTCTGCATATGTCGTCTGAAAATTGTCAGCTTATGCATTGGACCTAATGGTGACTACGTACCTCCATTCTGATGATGTTTTAAACAAGCTGATGGGATGGCTTTCAAGGCACCACTCGCACTTGGCATACTCAGCATCGTCTGGAATTGTCTGCGGGAGAGGATATGTCGCGACTCTACTAGTGTGTATAGAGGCCACTTGTGGTGGCGGAAGAGTCGCCGGCGTTTTCTGTTTCTGAGTATCTTGATTTTTGGGTTCTTGTTTATCAGAGCCGAATGAAATAATCGTCGGTTGAACTCGGCTCGTTTCAGCCTTCGATCTGTGTGACTCGAGAATGGGAGAGTTCGTCAAATCAGATTGGGTCTCTTCGCGATGTAACAATTCTGGATACACGGGTAGATCGAACGAATTGTCCTGTGAGGGAAGTACATGACTTTGCTTGTCTCGGCTATGACGGTCAAGGATTACCTGATACCTCTCTGCTAACGAAGCACTGATGTGGCTTAAGAGTCGAGGGTTTGCGCCAGGGTATAGAGTAACAATGAGATGATAAGCGAGTCTCTCAAAGGAGCCCACGGGATCGTCATTAGATAGCGACGTAATTCGAGGCATCAGCTGCCCTGCTGTTGATTCACGAATGACTGTGCCGAGTCTGTATAACTGGCCCAGAGCGCCTTTGATACTGCCTAAGGCTGCTGAGAGCCTTGAAAATATCTGAACGCTATCATCGTCGGCGGGCTCGTCGTGCGACATTATTTTGGCCACCTCACTTGCTATCCTACAGTTAGCTTTTTCTCGAAGTGAAGCGATCGTCGGAACTTACCAGCTTGCAGATTACCTCTGAGTACGTGGAGATGCTGTAGGACCAACCACTTGGTAACGAGGTCATTTCTCACGCGATAGTCTAAACTGAGTTTGCCGTCGACAAAGACTCTGTTGTTATCTATCCATATCTCGAAGCGCCCCTGGTAGTCGTTGACTAGCCATCGGGAGACGTAGGTATGCCCCCGCTGCGCCAAGGCTTCAGCGAAAAGCTCCAAACAACTTCGCGCCGATCGAGATATTTCATCTTTGGCTCGATTGCCTGATGACATGATCGCGGACCTGACAGAACGCGTCTCCTGCCTGGGAGAATGATTTTCAGTGCATAAGGGGATTATCCGGAATTGGCCGATTGCCTGAACATGAGCGCCACAATACAACAGTGACGTTCCGCAAATGGGTCGCGCAGTAGATCATAACCCGGGAATTTGGTTTATTCTTTGGTTGTTTGATAGAGTATCGATTGTGCACCGAGGATCTCCAGGATAACAGAGACTTGTGGTCAAGTGGGGGTACCTAGTCCGCGTGTCCAATCACGTGGGTATAGGTTAGTATCTTGGCGGGGGAATGTAGAGCAAAGTATCAGTTCTTTTAGGCAGGAGCGTTGCTCGGAAAGCTGGAACTCTGGCTGTTGCTTAAAATCAGGTTACCTAGTGAAATTTTATTACGCAGGTAATATTAAAGAGAAGGTACAGGGCAATAATATATATTTTATTCTTTAAAATACTTGTTTTATTACTTTTTATTTTATTTATAATAATAATGTTTTATTTTTATTATAATATTAATAATAAAAGAATATTTTATTTTTATTATGACATTAGTTATAGAAAGAACACTTCTCATGTATGCGCCTTCCTTATACAGTACTTTAGGTATCTAGCCAGCTTGTAAGTATGGGGTTTTGGTCTGAGGCTGGCAGTGCTAACATAGCACTTCTTCCTTCCAAAACTGCTTGAACAACGACCTGACTCAGACGTTTACAGCTCGAAAATGAGAGGATAGCCAGTGCGACATGTCTCTCAGGGCCAGGCCAGAATGGAGCATCATCAACGCCCTCCGTGCCTACTTAATATTCCCACAAACGGATAAGGCTTTTCAGCAGCGATATCGGGGCATATCGTCAAGGAATGTGCAAGATACATTCGAGCTTGAGCTTACTAAAACTTTCAAACTATTTAGTTCTCTGTTCTATGAAGACTCCGACAGTTCGGTCGGCCTACAAGCTACATTGACGAAGTTCATGGTGCTACTCGGAACGCTCGCAAACTTCGACGATCAAGTTGAAGTTGAAACTGAGCCCTTTGAACACCTGTTTCAGTCCTTAATTAATGAGAAAAATGTTCTAGATATCCATTACCAGCGACTGTTGTTGCTCCTTGCGCACCTGGACATCTCGAATTCAACGGTGGACTTGATCAAAGGTTCTTCAGGTCCAGCTTTCAAGCTCCCGTCCAATAGCTCTTTGTTGGACGATTTGCAAATTGTGCAGGACCTAAATTATATTCTTGACACAAGCCACTTGCCGCGGTGGCAAGCATCAATTGAAGAAGTACCCCCGACGCCTGCGCCTGTCGCCAGCCAAGACGCCCATATTCGCGATTATGCTGCTGGAACATTCAGCACTTTATTTGAGCATCTGGGAATGTGTAGGACACCGCACAGGTTGATGCTTCACCTTCCATCCTTGATAGGCAATGATAAGTCAAATATGTTTCTCGATCTATTCATATCTGTGTGCCCGGAACATTACCGGTGGCAGGAAGCAGGGTGCCGCATGTGCGAGTGAGTCTTTCTAAAGTACCCAATACGAGAACTTAAACTGACCAGCCAGAGCTTCGAAAATGACGCCTCCTAGCGTTTCTGACGGTAACCTATGCCACGTCATCAAACACTCTCAGCGGAAAGCCCAGGGCCTTGAGATATACGTCGATGAAAACCAAATTCAAAATCTCTCGCAAGTGAGAGAAAAGCGCCGCCACGGCGGGCATTTCCCTAATGTTTGTCTTCACACGATGCTTTCTAATGGAGCATTCAGAAAATTCGATTATGAGAAAATACATCCCAGTGAGTATCCGCGACTGTGCGACTCATATCAGAAAAGAACTCTTGCCGCGCATATTACAGTGGCGCTATGTCAGCTCTTGGGCTCAGAATGGGTTGGAGAGGGATGGACAGCCAAAGACATGTATTTCCTAAGCGGGAAAACGGGAGGTGATAGATTACCGTACGGGCCATTTGTATCAGTCTCCTCAGTTGGGCCCGAGTCCAAAGACCAGAAAAAATGGGCAGCAAATCTAGTGGAGAAACCACACCTAATCCTTCTCGCAAAACTTCTCCTCGAGATCAATATTGGGGTGAATCTTGACAATTTCATCGATAAGGGCCTGGAAATAGCACCGCACGAGGACTTATCGAGTCATTTATGGCACGCGTGCGAAATTGCCAAAGCTGAAGATGATTTAATCTACGAAGAAGCTATCAATGCTTGCCTCAATTTCGACGAGAAGCGCAAACGCGAGAGGGAGGCTAAAATCATCGACATCCCTATTGGGGCTTGGTGCGAATGGGACTGGAAGTACATCCGAGATAATATCGTTGCGAAGCTCGTACCCTCAACACATCCGTACGAGCATTGCAATCAGAAGGGAGCAACATACGAACAAAGCGAAGATAGAAACCACGAGGGGTTCTCAAATAAACCCCCAGAATCTCGTATCGAACCCAAAGGAATCCATTTGCCTCTATGGCCATGGGAGAACCCTACCAGAAACGAAGACGGCACTTCGTCGTCTCTATCCCCCCTTCCATCAGAGTTCTCTGACCAAGTGCAGCACACTAAACCGAGAAATATAAGACACCACGGGTATACTCCAGACGAAGAGACTAGGCTCACCAATGATCAGGTCTCAGATCTATCTACTGATTCACCGCCTACCGACGAAATCAAGCATGGCATGAGCACTGCTCACAGCAAGCCCGACTGGCCCCGAGGAGAAATTGAAGAAGACAACGTAGAACTATTTGATGTGAAAGAAGAGAAAGAACCTCCCAAGTGAGTATACGATCTATATTCGTCTTCTCAGGTCTAATGTTGCTCCTATAGGCAGGCTAATCTAGCCGTTGCGTACTTGAACAGGCTAAGAAGATTTAATGACCAACTCCTTCTACCTGCACCACAACCTACTACCACTTCTCGTATCACGATTGCGTTGATAGACACCGGCGTAAATAAGTCGGACCCGTTGGTTGGGGGAGAACTGGCTAGGATCACAGGGAGAAGTTGGGTTGGCGATGACCCAGATAATTACGACGACACCTGTGGTCACGGCACCCACCTAGTTCGCCTCATTCTGCAAAGCAGCCGTACTGCGCATATATTAATGGCCAAAGTCTCGAATGAGAAGACGATCACCACCCACAACGCAAAAGCCATTGCCGAGGTATGAAGCTTTCATGCTACCATGTCCATTCGCTAACCACGTGAAGGCAATAAAGTGGGCTGTGAAGCAGAACGCGCACATAATCTCTTTGTCTCTAGGGTTCAAAAGCGACATCCCTGAGATTAAGGCTGCCATTAAAGAGGCTATCGATCAGTCGAGAACAATCATTGTCGCCGCCGCCGGGAACTGGGGATACAATTATCCCCCGCCGTTTCCAGCCTCGCAACGAGGCGTCTTGCGTGTTCACGCTGTAGATGGTAATGGAAAGGATGCGCAAGTCAACGTCAAAGTAGATTCCAATAACCGATTCGCGACTCTTGGGCTCGGGATTGAGTCGGAATGGCAAGGAAAAAAAGTTTGGCTTACAGGCACCTCGTTCGCCACACCGATCTTCTCTGCGATTGTTGCCAACATACTTCAATTTGCTCAGCAAGAGCTAGGCCTCAATCATTTTAAATGGAAGACATTGTCGTCGTTTCAAGGCATACAAAGTGCTTTGACTTATATGTGTACAGATGCAGAAAAATTCGCATACTTGGCACCATGGTCTCGGGGAATGTCTAAGAATGAGGTTGCGGACGCGATTCAAGAAAGTCTAGTGTATGGCCTATTGGTAATACCCAGACCGAGGACAGACAGTCTATACTGAAGTCATGCAATTGTACATACACGATATACTCGCGGGTGAGGAAACGTAAGGATGATAAAGTCGCAACAAAGGAAGTGGAGTTTGATTGATTGATTGATTGATTGATTGACTGTATTTTATATCAAGGGGAAAATCTGCGTTATAGTAATTTAAGCTTTTTAAAAGGTATTAAATGTAGTACGCTTTTTTTTTAGCTGGTTATAAGAACTATATATATTTAAAAGGTATAAAGTGCTTGTTATAAGTTTTAAAAAGTTAATAGTTTTTAATTTTACTGTTTATGTTAATTAAAACTAACAAGTTTGTAAGTATTATTAGTTTTTTAACATAAAGTTATAAGTTAAATAATTTTAGTTTTTCTTGTATAAATATGCGTTTTTTTGTTATAATAAATATTACGTAAGTTTAGTTTAGTTTTTTTCGAAATAATTAAGTTAAAAGTAATTATTGTTTTTATATAACTTTTTTTTTTTTTTTTGTTTAAAATTACGGTAAACTCCGGTTTTTTTTTATTATTCCGAAAAAAGGAAAAAACGTAAGTATTTTTTATAAAGTAAATAAAAAATAAATAAAAAATAAATTTAAAAAATTATTAAAACGTTATACAAAAGGTTTTTTTTTTATAGTAATATAAAAAACCCGTAAAAGTAATATAATATATAAATAATATAATAATATATAAGTAATATAATAATATAAAAGTGTTATATAATAAGTAAAACTAAATATAAAAAGTTAAAAAAAAGGGGGGGTATAAAAAAAAAAGCTTTGTTTAATTTTTTAAATGTAAAAAATATAGTTTTTAAATTGTAATAATGTAACAGACCTCTTATACAACAATATAGAAGTACGCACAGGGTTTTGATTTACAAGTAACAATAGGAGCTCAATAGGTGTCCGTTGGGAAGTTTTCAAAGTACTCCCCGTTACTAAGCAAAAAGTCAAATAATTCTAAGTTTAAAGAATATATTATTTAGTAAAAACTGTAAGTTAAGTTGATAACTGAAGAACAAGAACGAGTAACTAGTTAGAAAGAAATCGTAACACTATATAAAGATAGAGAACGCCTTCCTCCGTCTACTACGTGTAACGGACCTCCTATATAATAATATAGGAGTACGCATGGGGTCTTGATTTATAAGTAACAATAGGAGCTCAATAGGTGTCCGTTAAAAAGTTTTCAAAATACTCCCTGTTACTAAATAAAAAATTAAATAATTCTAAATTTAGAAAATATATTATTTAATAAAAATTATAAATTAAATTAATAATTAAAAAATAAAAACAAGTAATTAGTTAAAAAAAAATCGTAATATTATATATAAAATAAAAAACGTTTTTTTCTGTTTATTACGTTTTTAACAATTTTTTAACGATTTTATAGATTTTAATAATATTATAGATTTTAAAAATCTAAAAAATCTAAAAGATCCCGGGGATCTATATTACGTGATTTTTTAATCCGAGTAAGGATTTAGGTAAGTAGTAATTAAAATACGGGCGTTTGTTTTAATAAAGCAAACCTAGAGTAGACCTTAGATTGTAACATTATACCCCTCTTTTTCGTGTTTTTTATCCCGAAAATATTTTTTTTTTTTATAAATATTTTTTTTATTATATTTAATCGTATATAAAAAAGATCTCGTTTTTAATAAAAAAAAAACGCGTATTATTTAAATAAAATATATTTTATAATATAATTTTAAAATCTTTTTATATTTTATTTACAAATTATTAAGTTTTTTTTTTTATTTTTGTATTAATAATTTTTTTAATTATTATTGTTATATTTTAAATAAAAAACATTATAATAATATATTTATATCGATTTTAATAATAATTATAAAAAAACGGACCCGTTTTTATTAAACAAAAGAAAAAATATAAAAAAAATTTGTAAATTTTTAAAAAAAAATAAAAATAATTAAAAAAAAGTTTAAAAATAATATACGATCTATTAAAAAAAAATATAAAAAAAAAATAAATAGTTTTAAAAATAAAATAAACGAACGTTTAAAACGTTTTTACCGTTTAAAAATTTAAAAAAAGTTTTTATATAAATAAAAAATTAATATTTTTATTAAAAAAGAGGAAATAAATTAAATCGAGCGAAAATACGAAAAAAAAAAACGGGAAGAAGTTTACTTAGTTATAGCGAATCTTTCCGTAGATTTTATAACGTTAATTTTATTAAACTCTAGTTTTAATTAAAAAACGTTTAACGTTTTTTTAAAAATCGATTTTGTTTTTTTAATTTTAATCGGTTAAAATATTAATAATAAAACTAATTAACAATTATTACAACGGTTTTTAAATATTTTTTAAATTTTTAAATATTATTAATATATAAATATTTTATTTATTTAACGAAATATTTAAATTTATTACTATTTTAACGGGAATTTAAAATTTTTTCGATTTTATAAACATTCTAATTAAGTTCGATTTTAAATTATATTTTTAATAATATATCTTTTAATACAAGTTTAAATAATAAAATATAAAAAACAAAGTAAATTCGTATTATATTCGGTAATAATAGTTTATAATTAGTTAATAAAACAATTTTTTTAATTTTAAAAAGTCCAAACTTTTTAAAATTTAATTTATTATTTAATCGTTTCGTTTTAATTTAAAAAATATTAATATTTAAATTTTGTTTTTATCGGAATAAATAAACCTTATTTTTTTTTATTAAAATTAATTTTTTAATTTTTTTTTTATTATAATATTCTATTATATATTACTAAATAAATTAAAATATAGTTTATAACCTGGTTTATATTGTTTTAATTTTTATAACGAATATTTCAACTTTTAAAACAATTATTTTAATAATAGAAACTTTAGTTCGAAATCTTTTTTATCGGTCTATATTTATTTAATATTTATAAATTATTTCGTAAAATAACATGTTTATATCTTTATTTATAAAAATATTATAAATTAATTAAGTTATAAATAGAAGTTTATATTAATTATTTTATTCGTAATTAATATAATTTCGGAAATATTGTTTAAATATTTAATTTAATTTTTTTGTTTATTTATTTATTTAAAGGTAATAAACAGTAGAAAATTTAAATTTTATATTAATTTTTTTAAAAAAACTTATACCGAATTTAAAAATAAAAAAAATATTTCGATTAAAAATAATCCGTTTAAATAATCTATATTTGTTTAAATATTAACAAATAAAAGCGTATATTAGCTGTTTAATAATAATATCGTTTTTAAAAAGTAAAAAATAGCCGTATTTTATAAATCGGTCTACGATAATTTATATTTTATTATATTATACTTTTATAACTGGGTCGGTTAATAGTAATAATATAATAATAAAATTTTAAATAATAATATATTATATTTTATTAAATATTTATATTAGTTATAAAAGTTCGTAAAGTTTATATTAAATAGTTTTAATTTTGTTACAAATATTATAAACGTTTATTATTTCTTTTACGCTTTTTTATAATTTAAAAAAATCGTATTTTTTTTATAAACGTTTAATTATTTTAATTATTTTTTAATATTTATACAAAAGATATTTATAAAATTTTTTAACGAACTTTTTTTATAAAGTTTCGGGTAAGTAGATCTTTTTTTTATAAATTAGTTTATCCGTTTTTAACTTTTTTTACTTACGTAGTTCTACTAGTTTTTAAAAATTATAAACTTATTATAATTATTATAGTTAAACTTCCGAAAAATTTTTAAAAATAACTCGTATACGTAAGCTTTTATTTTTTTAAAAATATAATATTTAAATATTTCGTTTAAAAACTTTAAATCTTTTTTATTTTCGTTAATTAAAAATATTTATTTAAATATTGTTTTTTTTTTTAATATAACATATTTTAAAGTTAAATTTCGTAAAAAAAATTAACTAGTTTTTATACCGTTTATTAAAGTTTTTTATAATTATAAATATAATTAGATTTTTATAATCGGAATAAAT
>MU390410.1:0-50190 GCA_022578715.1 Nemania sp. FL0916
TTTTTTTATTTTTTAATAATCGTGTTTTTATTATACGTATTATTTATAATATATTAATTTATAACTTTTAATATTTCCGTTTAAATAAATATATTCGAAAAGTTATTTTAAATCTTCGGTAAATATAACGTATTTTCGTTCGTAATTTTGTTTTACAACTATTAAATATCCGATTTAGTTTTATAAATATAGTTTAATTATCGTATTTTAATTAATTCGTCGTAAAAATTATTCGTTTTAAAGTTTTTTTTTTAAAATATAGTTTATATCGATATATTAAATAATTAACTTATAAAATTTTATCGTGTTTTAAATATTTTAATTTTATAAATTTTTTTTTATTATAATATTATTATATATATAGTTATATATTATAAGTTTAATTATTTTCGTACAATCTTAAGTAAAAATACTAGTTTTAACGATTATAATATTATTTAATCGTTAGATTTTAATTAAAATATATTTAATTATTTTATTATTAATATCGTGTAGTTTTTTTTATATTATATTTTTAAATTTTTGTTTTTTGAGTTCGTTTTTTTTTTTCGTATTATATCGAGTATATTTTTATTAAATGTTTTTAATTACCGCGTTTTCGAACTATTTTGCGTAATTTTAATATAAATATCGTTTATATTCGTAGTTTTTATATTTTAAATATTTTTTGCCCTTGGGTTAGTTTTTTAATTTATCGGTATTAATATTTTTTACGTTTTTATTATTATTTTCGTCCGTTATAATTTATTAGTCTTTAATTAATAAAATATTTAATTATTATAAATTAATAGTTTTAAAATGTTTACTATATTTTCCGTTTTAATTATAATTATAATTTATTTTTTTTATTTTTTAAGATTTAATCGTATATAAATATAAATAATAAAATCGTGTAACGTTTTTATATATTTCGTATTCCCGTTTTAAATATGTTTTATAATTATCCGTTTACCTATAAATATATCCGTATTAAATCGTTTTTTAAAAATATATTATAATTAAATGTTCGATATAAAACTGTTTTAGTTTATAAGTTTTATAATTTTTATATACGTTTAAAATTTTAAATACTTTTAATATTATTATGTTTAAATATATAATATTAATTTAATACTTGTTTTAATTTATTTTAATTATTTGTTTTTTTTAAATACTTTTTTTTAATACGTTTAAGTTCGGGACAATAGTTTGCGTAATATTTTTTTTTTTTTCGCAATTATAATATTTAACGTTTTTTAAATTTTTTAATTTATTATTTTATTAATTGTTTCGTATGTTTTTTTATTTATTTATTATATTAAGTTTTATAAGTTTTAGTTCGGTTTTATATAAAAGGTTAATCGTTTTTTTTTATATTTAATTTAGTTTTTATTATATAATTGTTTTGATTTTTTTTTTATATTTTACGTTCGTAAAATCGATTGTCGATTTTAATTATTTTAACAACGTATTTTATAAAATTATTAAATTTTTTATTTCGTATTAATTCGTTTTAGATTTTTTTTTAAATCCGTTATAAAATAGCGTTATAAAAATATTATCGTTATTTTATTCCGTTTTTATTATTATTTATTAGAATTCGACAGCGTATTTAAATATTAATTTTTTTTGTTTTATAAATAAAAGTTTGCGTTCGGTTTATCGTTTTTTTTTTTAAATTTCCGAACATTTTTTTAAGTTTGGTTTCGAAAACCTCGTAGTTTTAAAAGATCTTTTTAGTTTCGTTTTTTTAGTTTTCCCCGTCGGTATTATTAAAATAGTTTTTAAAAATTAATTCGAACTACGTAAATATTAGTCCGTTTAAATATTCTACCGCGTAAAAAACTTTTTTTATTTAATCGGTTATTTTTTCGATTTTATTTTTGTTGTTAATTAAACTAGTTTTAAAACTTTTTTTATAATATTTAAAATATGCCCGTATTTTCGTTAAAAATTTTCGAATTTTTCCGTTATTATTGTTAAATTTCTCGGGTTTAATTAATCAGTATATCGAACCGGTTAGTTTATTAATAATTATTATTATAATTTGTCGTACAACTTTTATAACCTGTTTTATTTGTTCGTAATTAATAATATAAACAATAATATATATATATTTTTTTTTAAAACATTAATACGTTTTTAAAGTTGATTAATTAATTGCGTTATATTTTATTAAATTGTTATATTAATTCGGGTATTTCCGCTATTATTTAATATTTAATATTTGAACAAAACTATTTAAAATATAACGATCGTTATAAAAAGGTATTTATAAAATATAAATAAACTCCGATAAAAGTTAAAGTTAGTTTTTATTTAAAATAAAATATTAAATAAGTTAAAACAATATATTAATAAAAAAATTCGATCGTTAAAAAGTTTTTTTTAATAATTAAATTTTAAAAACTAATTAAAGTTTAAATTAAATAACGAGGAAAAAATAACTAATTATATAAAAAATCGTTATAAGTTATATAAATATTTTTTTCGTTTTTTTAAATAAATAAAGTTTTAATTATTTTTTAAAACGTAAACTTTAAATTATTAGTTTATTAATAATCGAGTAATCCTGATTAAAAATCACTTTTTATAAGTAATCTTAATTCCGGATCATTTTTAATACCGTGATCTTAAATCACGTACTTATACACTTTTTTATATATATATTCGTTTACTTTGTTATTTGTTCAATTTTTTTAACTGTCGCACCCCGCGTTAAGCTTACTTAATAAGTCTCTTCTTTATTAATTCGTAATAAATTTCTTATATTATTAACTTTAGTTTTTTATAATTATTCTTCGATAAATTTAAACTGTTTTTTTATTTTATATAACACGTTTTTATTTATTAACTAGTATTAATTTTTTTTTAATAACGGTTATTATTTAAAATAAATAATTATTTATAAAAACTATTATTATTATATTTCGGTTTTTTAAATTTAAAAAAAAACAATAATTAAAAAAAAAATTAAAATAATAACGTAAAAGTTTTATTATAGTTTAACGTTTTTTTAACAGTTATAAAATTTTATATTTAATAAATACGATTTATTAAATATAATATTTTAATTATTAATTCCCGCGGAATACGTGTTTTATATTATAATAATAAAACCGTAATTTTTAAAAAATTAAAATAAAATAATAAAACTCGATTTAAAAACGTTAAATTTAACGAGTTTTTAAACTTAATATTTATATAACGGGTATAAAAAAACATTTTTATTTTTTATTATAATTTACGTTATATTAAAATAAATAAAAAAAAACCGATTTTTTAAAAATTAAATATTTTTACGTTTAAATCAATACTTGTTAAAAGTTTAAAAATTACTTTTTTTTTAATCTTTTAATTTTTAAAAGTTTTAATAAATAATATAAATAATAAAAAATAATTTATATTAATATAAATAATCGTTTTAAAATTAATTCCGTTATTAATAAACTATTTTATTAACTTTTATTTTTTATATTTTAAAATAATATAAAAAAACTTTAATATTAATTATTAATAAAAATAATTTAATTTAAATCGGTTTTAAATATAAAAAAAACAGGAAATCGATTATTTAATCGAATAAAACGATATAATAATATATATTAAAAACATATTTTTTCGTTTATTATTAATATTTAAGTTTATTTTTTTATTTTTTATTAAATATTTAATAATTTTTAAAAAACCCGCAGTTGTTAAAATATATAAAACGTTTATATTTTTTTCCGATATAAAAAAAACGTTTTTATTTATTAACAATTTTATTATTAAATTTTATTTATTATAAAAAATAAAAAATAACAGCGTTTAACGTAATTATTCGGTTAAAATATTAATATTTGTTTTATTATAAAATAAAAATACGATAATATCCCGAAGTTTGTTTAAAACGGTTAAATATAATAATATAAAATCGTAATTATATATAATTTAATTAAACTTAAATATTAATTAACTGTATTATTACGGGAATATAAACCGGACGTTTATATTAAATCTTTTTTTAAAATTTACGTTTATATTAATAGTTTTTTATAACGCGTTAATAAAAATATTTTAATTTAAATATTAACAAATTTTATTTAACGTTAAAAATCGATTATATTTAACGTTTAATTTATATAAAAATTAATTATATACAACGTAAAAATATTAATAAAAAATAAAAAAACCGCGAGGTTTATTAATTCGTAAAAAATTATAATTATATAATAAATTTTTATAAATAATATAAATATAATTAATAATTAAAACGAATTAATAATAAAATAGATATAAATAAAAAAAAAAGTATAAAAAATTACGTTTAAAATAAAAATAGTTAGTTTTAAACGTTTTTTTTATATTTGTTTATATTTAAATTAACTAGCCGTATTTTTTAAAACTAACGGTTTTTTTAAAAACGATTTATAAATAAACTTAGTTTTAATTTTTAAAATATTTTATTGATTTTTAATATTTTATTTTATTTAAAGTATATTTATAAAATAAAAGTTATAATTTTTTAACTGTTTTATTTTTAAAACTAAATTATACCGGGGAAATTATTAATTTGTTTAATATTTTTAAAATATAACAAGTTATAATAAGATTTAAATAATTGTTTAATTTATAAGTTATTTTTAAATTAAAATTATAAATTAAACGATTAATTTTTTTTTTAATTATTGTATTTATTTTTTTTATAAAAAAACAAAACAATTAAAAAAAAAAGTTATAAAATTATTTTTTTTTATTAATAATTACGTATTTTTTTTTATTTTATAAAAATAATATATTTTATTATTTGTTTTAAAAAATAAAAAAAAATATAATAAAATTTATCGGTTTATATAAAAAATAAATATTAAATTATTATAATATTTTATTTTTCGAAATAATTTAAAATTAAAAAATAATATTTAAAATATTAAATATTTACATATAATATTATTTAAATATTACTTGTTTTTTAACTTTTTTATTTTTTTGTTTTTTTAAAACTATATAATTATCGTTAACTTTTATTTTATATTTAATTTATATAACGTTTATTTAACTTATTTAATTAAATTAATACGATAAATTATATTATTTTATATATTAATAATCTTTATTTAAAATAAATAAAGACGATTTATATTAATTTTATTATATAAAAAAAAAACCGTAGAAAATAAAATCGGTATTTCGGACGGTTATTTGAATAGTTCTACCGGTTTAAAAAACATATTTTAATTATATCCCGGGTTTCGAATTATAAATTCTATTAACGTAAATTTTATCCGAGTTAATTAAATAATAATATAGTTTTAAATATAATTTAATTAATAAAAATTATTTATTCGAGTTTTATTTTTTAATATAAATATAAAAAAAACCGGTAAAATTATAATATTATTATTAGTTTATTTTTACGTTTTTACGGTTAAAATTTCGTAAAACGTTATTTATTATTATACCGTTATAACGCGGTAATAAAAACGAAAAAATTAAATTGTTTTTATAATAATTAAATAAAATAAATATAAAACGTAATTTTATAATTTATTCGAATAAATTATAAATAAAAAACTAAAATTAAAATATTATTTATACTAGTTAAAACTATACGATTAAAAAAAACGGAATTATATAAAAGATTTATTAAAATAAAAATAAGTTATTTTAATTAAAAATAATAAACGTTAAAATATATAACGCGTTTATAAAATTAATAATAATAAAAACTATTAAACGTTATAAACGATTATTTGTTTATTTAAATAATATATTTATTATAAATAAATTAAATAAAACTCTGTTAAAAATATCGAAAAATACGTTTAAACGTTTTAAAAAACTTGCGATAATATACGAATTAAATATTATAATTAAATAAATACTTAAATATAAAAATATTAAAAACAATAAATTATTAATAAATTAATAAAAAACAATATTATAATAACGTTAAATATTATAAATATTTTTATAAATGTTTAAATAAAACGATTTTTATTATTAAATAAAAATTATTTTTTTTTAAACTATTATAAAATTTAAAACAATAAATTATATACCCGTATAATAATATTTAAACGTTAAATCGTTTTTTAAAAAATAACGTTTTATAAATTTTTAAAAACGAAATTTAAATATAAAAAGTTTTTATAATATTACGAGTTTTTAAAAAATACAAGTTTAATTAATTAATATTTTATTCTAGTTTTTTTTTAATTTAATCGTTATTTAATAAGTTTTAAAAAGTTCGAATAACGATTAACAATTAATAAATAAAATATTAATTTGTTTTATAAACTTATATATACCGTCGTAAAATATTTTATTAATATATTTTAATTAAAATATTTTTTATATTTTTATATATAAATTTAAAACTTATAATTATTTGTTATAATATATAAAAACGCGAAATAAATAACGGTAAAAAAAAAAAGTTTATATTTAACCGGATCGGAATATTTAAACCTAGTTAAAAATAATAATAATAATAATATAATTAAAATATATTTATATTTTTTAAATATTTTTAATTTTATAAACGCGTTATAATTATTTACTGTTTAACTTTTTAAATATAAATAAAAACGTTTTATTTATTAATAATAAAAAATATAAAACGATTTAATAATATAAATTTATTCGTTTATATTCCGTGTTTTTTTATATTATAATATATTTTATCGATATATTTATTAGTTTTTAATAAATGTAAAATATATATAATAATATAATAAATCGTTAATAATCGAAGCGTTAAAAATTCGATTATCCGCTCGGAAATAAAATAAAGTTTACGAGTAATAAAGAATATTACTCGCCGGACAAAATATTTAAAATAAAATGTTTTAATCGTATAAATATAATCTTTATTAAAAACAAGTTCGAAATAGATTTAAAAATTATTAAATAATCGATAATAATGAATAGTTAACGTAATAACGTTACGTAATTAGTCGATAACTGTTTTTATATTCTTACTGCCGCTTTTTACGTTAACGTTTATTTTAAATAGTTATAAATCCTCGAATTTATTTCGTAAATAAATAATCTGTTTAAATCGGAATAAATAAGCTAATATAATAACCGATTTTTTTGTTTTTTCGTTGTTAGTTATTCTTTTGTTTTTTTAACTACGGATTAATTATTAATAACTTAATATATGTTCTAGTCCGAAAATGTTTACGTTATTATTATGTTTAACGTTTAATCGGAACTATATAGATTTAAAAGTTTTATTTTTTATCGATTTAACCGTTTTTATGTTTTAATTATTATTAATAGTTTAAATTTTAAAATATTAAATAATTGTTTTTAAATAAACAAGTTTAAATTAAAATTAAATAATATTAAAAGTTTTATTCGTAGTTATTTTATTTTTACGTATTAAATCTCGTTATAAATTTTAAACTTTAAATTATCGAAAAGTTTTTATTAAAATAAGTTTTTTAAGCTTAAATTTACGGTAAAGTTTAAAATGTGCTCGGAATTTTAATAAAACGGAATAAATAAACTAAATTATAATAAAATTTAAATAAAACTTTTTATAATATTCGTTGTATTTTTTAAATCGGACGTTTTATTTATTAAAATAATAATTTTAAAATTATTTATTAAAATCGTAATAAATTTTAATTTTTTGTTAATATTATAAACTTTATTAATAAAGAAAGTTACGATATTATTTTTTAACGTTTTTACGATTAATATTATTGAAATTAATTCGAAATTTTTAAAAAATACTAGTTTATCCCGGCCGAATATTTAAAAGTTTTGTTGTATTTTTTATAACGTTATTTTTTTAGTTGTAAAATTATAAATAATATAATACGTTAAATTTAACAGAGTTAATAAATCGCGGAAATATTTTATAAATAAAAAAGTAAATATATTATATATTACCGTGTTTTTATTTTGTTTTAAAGTTTTTTTATTATTTTAATAACCTGTTATAAGCGTAAAACCTTTTAAATTAAAATTTTAATATATATTTAAATTTCCGTCGCGATAACCCGGTTTTTTTTGTATTTTTTATATAATAGTTTTATCGGAAAAAAGGTTTAAAAAAGGGTGTTTAATTATTAAAAGTTCGGAATCGGGAGCTAGCTCGTTAAACTTTTTTAAAATAACAGCTGTTAAAAAAAACGATAACTCGAATTTTTTTTTTATAAAATTAAAACAATTATTTGTTTAACTTTTAATTTCGAACCGTGAGTTTTTTATAATAATAGTTTATTATTATTAAAAAGAAGTTAATTGTATAATTATTTTTAAGCGAATTAAAAGTTAGCGTTAATAATATATTATATCCGGAAAATTAAAAAAAAAAATATTATTAAAATTAATTTTGTTACGTATTGTTTTAAATGTTTTTTTAATGTTCGCGTATATAAACTAATCAAGTTTTAATTTTATAAAAATATTAAAATTATTCGAAAATATAAAAAATATAAAAGTATAAATTAAATTAAATTAAAATTATTGTTAAAAAAAGTTTTAAATAATTATTACGTTATTAACGGCTTTTTTTAAATTTCGGAAAAATAAAAGTCCGTTATTTAAAAGCCGTTTCGTTTTATTATTTTAATAAAAATTTACCCCGATAAATAAAACATGTTGTTTTAAAACTATTAACGTAATTATAATATATAATTAAAAAAAAACTATTATTTTTGTTATAAAAGATTTAAATTAAGATTTGATTAAAATAAATTTTATATAACGATAAAAATTTAATACGAAGTTGCGGATTAAAAAAATAATATATATAATAATAATCGTTTTTTTTTAAATTAAAACACGTAATATTAATTTATAACTTATATAAAAATATAACTAATTAATAATTATTTCGATTATTTATTTTAAAAACTTAAAAAAATAAATTAAAAATTAATAATAACAACATTTAATATAAAAAGTCGGCATTTTTATTTTTTATATATAATTATATTTATATTTTAACTTTTTATAATATTTACTTGTTTTTTTACCGAGTTTGTTAAAAAACGCAAAAAAAGTTTAAAAACTGTTAAAAACTATACTGTTTTACTAACTACATCAGCGTAAAAAAAACTACGTATATTCTAGTAATTATTGTTTAACTTGGAATCAGAACTCTTTAGCAGATCAGGCAACATTTCTACCTGACGAGGCACATTTTTATGGCAGCATGGATCTGAAAGGAAGCCAAGGCATATATGTGTTAATCAATGGGTATTTCCACTTCCAACTGCCAAGGTATAATTTCAATCACACGTCCACAACCGATGACAACTCCGTAGGCGAGGGGAAAAAGCTGCCACACCTGCAGTGCATGATTGCCAAATCTGATTACCGGTAGTTGTCTAGAACAGATAAGCCATGCAACGGCTGCCGTTTGCTCCACTGAAAATCAAGTTACGATGACTTACAGCCACCGGCGATGTAGCCCTCTATGCGGTGATCGACTGCGAAGAACCCCCCGCGTGCGTGCCCAATCGTTAAATGAGCATTATATTATACTGCCTTGTTGGAGCACACTAAAGTGATCAGGCGTTTTTCCTTATTATTAAGTCGTCTAATACACGTCTCTTGAATCAATTCAGCGAGTACAACACGCCACTACAATAGTTGGAAATAGGAACCTACCCCAATATGATACCACCCACCTACGCTAGTTCTTGCATGCCGCGCAACACCTGGCATTCTATGATTGCTCTGCAACCCGTCTGGTTTCGATCAACTTGATCAACGGTGACGACGGGTCCTTGTCGAGTCGAATAGACCCGGCTGAGCATTTCCTAAACCAAGTTGACCGGCGGGCGCGCCGAAGTGAAGCGAACTGATCAGCGTAGAGCTCATGTATGTGAATTTACCTTGTGTAAACATTACTCTTTATCACATCAATCATTAACACGTCGATTATGAAAAAGTACAATGCGTTACCATTACCTACTTCCTAGATGTCGTGAATTAAGTATTAGTCGTTGTTGAATAATTGCGACTACATTACCTCTACCTACTGTATATCGGGGGATCTAAGTACTGATGGTGTGGAAAGTTCACTAAAGAGCGGGACAGATCCACTGGCGTTAGATTCCCGCAGTTCACGATCAGCCCCTCTAGCGATACTGTGCGGCTATATGGGGCTACTACCTAGATAGGTTAGACTTCAGGTTCTGGGATCTAGGGGACGGGCTGCCATAGGACGACGATTCTTTGTGCCTGAGAAGATGGAGCCAATCCACTTGCGGGGTCTCTATGCTATACCGTCCTCTAGGTTCCCTAGCCAATTTTACCTAGAGGATACAACAAGAAACAATTAATACAGTCAATCCGACCGTCACCGCTTATCTCTGACGAATTGAGAAGGGCGCGCACGCCGAACTGCTATGTAGCTCACTACGCCCAAACCTATCCAAGTTGAAAATCTGCCTTAGTGCCAACGAAACTGCGGGGAATATATGTTAATTAATCTTGTTCATATATGAATACTATACTGTAGTTTTATTTTATTATTTTTCCCGGTCTTTAATAAATATAGTTATAAAGTTATTATTATTTACTCCCTTTCGGGCTTAAATTATATTTATATTTAAATTATATTATAAAATAATAAAACTAATTAATATAATTATTTAATTTAAACTATTATATAAAGTTAATAATATCCGGTTTTTTCGAGAATAACAGTTATATTACCCTGTTTTTAAAAAAGAAAAACTTAAAAGAGTAAAACTTAAACTTATAAATTTAAACATACGTAACACGTTAGAATTAATAAGGCTTTATAACGTTAAACATTTTTTAAATATAGTTTTTATTAATATTACTTAATACCTCGATTGTTAATATAAACATCTTTAATAAACTTTGTTTTAAATAGTTTATTTTTTAAAAATATATTATTTAATTCGAATCTTATATTAATAACTGTTAAAAACGTTGTTAAAATAAAGTTATTCTTTATCGATAAAAAAATAATCGTTTTATTTAATAATATAAACAATAAAAATTTATAATCGTTTATAAATTTATAAAAAAATATAATAACCGATGAATAAATCGAGCTTTATATTTATATCCGTTTTTTAATATTTATAAAAACACGATCGATTAAATGTTTTAATTAAACTATATATTAAATAAAAAAATAACTCGTAATTATATTTATAAATTATTTAAATTATATTTAACGATATTATGTTTTTAATATATTAATAATTTAAAAACAATAATATAGTTTTATTTTAAAAAATATATATACGTTATTAAAAAGTTAATAAGTATTTCGAAATAAAAAGTATATATAATAATGAATTAAAACTAATATTTATATATTAATATAATAAGTAAAAATCAGTATTAAAAACGATTGATTTATAAATATTATCGTTAAATAATCAAGTAATAAAACTAATAAAAAACTATTAACGAATTAATAAAGTAAAAAATTTAAACGAAATTATTTAAATAATAACCCGAGTAATAAAAATAATTAAAATATATATATAATTTAATATATTAAATAATTTAAGAATATTTTTTAATATATAATTTAATTATATAAAATCGATAAATAATTTAAATCGTATTATCGACGTTATAAATTAAATAATTAATATTATTTTTATTAATTATTTTAATCGAGTTATATATTTAAACAATTTTAAAAATTAGTTTAATAAACGATTCGATTATATAAAATCGATAAACGATTTAAATTATATTATTAATATTATAAATTAAACAGTTAATATTATTTTTATTAATTATTTTAATCGAGTTATTATATTAAATAATTTTAAAAATTATTTCGGTATACGATTTAATTATATAAAATCGATAAACGATTTAAATCGTATTATTAACGTTTTAAATTAAACAGTTAATATTATTTTTATTAATTATTTTAATCGAGTTAATTATTTAAATAATTTTAAATATTAATTCGGTATACGATTTAACCGTATAAAATCGATAAACGATTTAAATCGTATTATCGACGTTGTAAATTAAACAGTCGATATTATTTTTACCGATTATTTTAATCGAGTTATTATATTAAACAATTTTAAAAATTATTTCGATAAACGATTCGATTATATAAAATCGATAAACGATTTAAATCGTATTATTAACGTTATAAATTAAACAGTCGATATTATTTTTACCGATTATTTTAATCGAATTAAATATTTAAACAGTTTTAAAAATAAATTTAATAAACGATTTAATTATATAAAATTTATAAACGATTTAAATCGTATTATCGACGTTATAAATTAAATAATTAATATTATTTTTATTAATTATTTTAATTGAACTAATTAATTAAATAATTTTAAAAATTATTTTAATATACGATTTAATTATATAAAATCGATAAACGATTTAAATTGTATTATTAATTTTATATATTAAATAATCGATATTATTTCTACCGATTATTTTAATCGAGTTATTATATTAAATAATTTTAAAAATTGTTTTAATAAATAATGCGATTATATAAAATCGATAAACGATTTAAATCGTATTATCGATATTATAAATTAAAAAGTTAATATTATTTTTATTAATTATTTTAATATATAATTTAAATATATAAAATCGATAAACGATTTAAATCGTATTATCGACATTATAAATTAAATAATCGATATTATTTTTATCGATTATTTTAATTAAATTAATTATTTAAACAATTTTAAAAATTTATTCGGTATATAATTTAACTGTATAAAATCGATAAATAATTTAAATCGTATTATGAATATTATAAACTAAATAATTAATATTATTTTTATTAATTATTTTAAACGATTTAATTATATAAAATTTATAAATAATTTAAATCGTATTATCGATATTATAAATTAAATAATCGATATTATTTTTATTAATTATTTTAATCGAGTTATTATATTAAACAATTTTAAAAACTGTTTTAATAAACGATTTAATTATATAAAATTAATATATAATTTAAATCGTATTTTTAATTTTATATATTAAACAGTTAATATTATTTTTATTAATTATTTTAATCGAATTAAATATTTAAACAGTTTTAAAAACAAGTTTAATAAACGATTCGATTATATAAAATTAATAAACGATTTAAATCGTATTATCGATATTATAAATTAAATAGTTAATATTACTTTTATTAATTATTTTAATCGAATTAATTATTTAAACAATTTTAAAAATTAATTTAATATATAATTTAACCGTATAAAGTTTATAAACGATTTAAATCGTATTATCGATATTATAAATTAAATAATCGATATTATTTTTATTAATTATTTTAATCGAACTAATTATTTAAATAATTTTAAATATTAACTTAATATATAATTCGACCGTATAAAATCGATAAACGATTTAAAACGTAAGTTTTTTTTATACGAAAAAAGTTAGCGTTATTATAAAGCCCCTTTATTTATTTATATCCGTTTAACTTATAAAACCGTTTAAATACGAGCGTTTTAATTAAATTAAAAAAATATAAATTGTTTATTATAATAAACAGTCGAATTTTTCCCCGATATAAACTTATAGTAATTAAAATATACTAATAAACAATATATATTAACAGACTTTATTAGTTTAACTTCGATTATTATTATTATTATTTTAAATATAAATAAAAATATTTATAATATTTTATAACTTCTTAAGTTTAACTGCGGCGTTATTATTAGTTTATTAATCGAAACTCGCGGGGATATTTTTAATCTTAACAAAGTGTACCCGAATTTAATAAAACAGTTTATGTTTTTTTAAGATAAATTAAACTCGTTAAAGAATAGTTTTATTATTTTACGTTTTATTAATAAAAAAACATCTTTAAAATTTCTTTTAAAACGACGTTGTTAAACAATATAAAAACTTAACAAGCTTCGATTATAAATCCGCGCCTAGTTTAAATTTAAAAACTTTTATCTCCTGTTAACTTTTAACGATTTTAAAACCGCAGTAAATCTTAATCTTATTATCGTTATTAACTTAAACTTTTACTATTATAATATATTTTTAATCGAGTGCGATTAAATTAAGGTATTAAAACTACTTAATCTTATAATAAAAAAAACATTAAAACGAATTAAAGAGTCGTAAATATTATTACTCGAATGGTTTTAAAATATAATTACTCATCCGGTTTTAAATACACTTAAGTTTTACGAGGTTTTCGATATTAACTAGCCTCGTATATAATAAATTCCCATAGGACTTATAAGTTAATTACTTCTTTATATTATAAAATATTATATAAAAAATAAAATTAAAACCGTTTTCGATAAAGTTATATTATTTTACGTTTTTACGATAAAAATATTAATATATAAACGTTAATTTTATTTTCGAAAACTTGTTAAACTAGTTTTTAATTACGTTTTATTAATTGTTATATTTAATATATTAAATCTTTTTTCAATTAATAGTTTTTTATTTATTATAAACAAAATATAAATAATAAAAAAATTTTACTTGTTGTTTTAATTATAATTAATTATACCGTTTTTACGTAAAAATAATATATTTAAAAAATTATAAACGTATAAAATTTTTTATTTCGCCGGTTATAAATATTTTTATTTAATAAAGCCGTTTTAAAATTACTTATTTTTAAAAGATTAAATAAGCGACTTGTTAATAATAAAAGATTTTCGCGATTATAAATTATAAAAAAACCCGTTATTTTTCGGTTTTTTATTAATATATTCGACCGGAATTAATAAAACAATAAAACTTGTTAATAAAAAAATTAATTTTATTAATACGTTTTAATTAACAAAGTTTTAACACGTGGTTAAAACGTTTTAAAAAATATTAAATATATATTGTATCGATATAATTAAAATGTTATACGAAACGTTGCGGGACGAAAGAATAACAAATATAACAATATATTAAGGACTTTATCGAGCGGTTCGAACGTTGTATAACAGAAAGATTACGGTAAAAAAAACGAGAAATAATATATTAATTAATAAGACAACTGAAACGTAAAACGAAATAAACTCTTATTAAATCTTATATGTTTATTTCGGCGTATAAAAGTAATTACTTATTAAAACAAGTAATAAATAAACTAGTTAATAATATTAATTTATTTTTAAATCTTATTTTATTTAAAAATAATAAACTATATTATTTATATGTTAATATTTATAAAAATACGCTTATAAAGTTTTTTATTAACGGGATTAATATTTTTTTATATTCGTTAAATATATTTAAACGTTAAATATTAATTTTAACTTATATTTTAAAAATGCGGTTTTATAAGTTATAATAAAAATAACTTTTATTAATAAATAAACATTTGTTAATTTTTTTAAGATTTTAAAACGTTAATAATAATATATTATTTATTTTTCGAGATTAAAAAATAATTTAATTTTGTTTTAAATTAATAATATTAAAATTAAAATTAATAATTAATTTTAATTAATTTTAAATATTTTTAATTGTTATAAAAAACTAATTAAAATAAAGTAAAATAAAAATCTATTTTATTAGTTTTATTAAATATACTTTTAAAAAATAATATAATATTTATCCGTATAATATTAAATAATATAACTATTAATTATTATTTCCGAGTTAAAATTAATTATTATTATTTGTTTTTTTATTATTTTACGCGTTATAATTATTTATTATAATTAATATTAATTATTTACATTATATACTTTTTTTAAAAAAAAAAATTTTATATAAAAATATTAATATTAACAGTATTTATTTAGTTATATAATTTATATTTGTATCTTTAACACTTTAACTATATTATACACGCTATTAGAATAGCCTTAATCAATCATCTCGTCCAAGTTTCGTAAGGTAAGTTACATGTGAAGGTCTCCACCTTATAAGGCAATCGTAGTATAAGGGACTCCAGTTTCGGATGCCATAACCTCCAGTCTTGGAGGCTTCCATACCAACACTTCAACATTTGTATGCACTGTTGTTAACTTCGATTCCTTGCCAAGTGGCAACACTAAAAGACTAGATAGAGTCCATTGCCACTGGACCAAAGTTCAAATGAGGCTTGGAATTACCTATTATATTCTGATCGCTGTATCTTTTCGTCAATTTCGGCAAATTTCTCAAGCCGATGATTGTTGGCTAGCGGTTTCCAATGTAGAATCTCAGTGTAATCTTCTCCTTCACCCCAATTCAAGGGATATATTAAAGTTTCTAGCTGCTTCCAAGTCGATGGACCAATGCTAGAAAGGCTTGATTCCGATTTGTATCCCTCCACAAAATCTATGATGACTTCGCCCTCAACATGTTCTACTGAGAGAGATCCTTGTGAATCAGGCGAACTACCGGTAGGCCCGTGGACCAGTGTCCAACCATCACAAGAGACCTGCTTCTCTGTGATGGCTCGGCGAAACCATGAACCTCGGTTGTGTAGCGTGTTCTTGATCCCTTCCATATCTTTGTTGAAACGTAGAGGGTAAACCTTCAAAGTTGTAATGTCCTTCTCCCCCTCGAAATGCTTGATGTGGAAGACATGGCGGACGGGAACGTACGAAATACCGTCGTAATCAACGTAGTAAGCATGGATATCAAGCTCACGGTTCGAGGTCTTCTGAGTATCCTCAGGCCTCTCTTCAGTTATGGTGTCGCACTCTGCAGTGATAAATCGCCACATGGTCTGGTACATCTTCGTGCTTCGGCCTTCGTCGTCATTTGATAGAGGGGTTTGAAGGAGCTCGCCACATTGGAAAGCCATCAAGACATCACTGAAGCGGAATTTGCGCTCATCAGTACCTGCAGCGCGATGCCAAAGAGGCACAATGTGGGTTTCTATAAAGCCCACGAATCTGGTGAGGTGAACTAGTGTGACACGGGAGTTGACGAGATCTCCCGAAACTGCCAATTCGGGTACTATGGGACCTGTGTCGGCAACTTCATCTTCGTCGCTGTCGGAGCCGCGGTTGGGCAGAGTGGCAGAGATCGAGGCTTCGCCGGCGGGCCAATGCGCCTCAAGGAGCTTAACGCAATGCTTCAATTGTGTCAAATAATGGTAGAAGCAGCGAAAGGGCGCGAAAAATGTGCGTGGCTTGCCAGTCAACCACTTATCGCGGTGGCCTGTCAGCCGCGACAACAAAAGAATGAGCTGCGGCGACTGGATGCGAACCCTTTGCATCCAGTTCCAGTCTCCGTCCACAGCCAGCTCTGGGTTCGGAATTGGTAACCTAACATCCTTTTTGCCCCGAGCCCGTTTAGCGGTCTCCCTTGAGACCTCCTGGGCAATTTGCGAGTTACCAATAAGAACTTCGATGATAGCCAGACCCTCTTTCTCCGTGTAGCGGTTTTTGAAATGTTCGAAGTCGAGCCACTCAACATCGACTGTCAAAGTAATTTTCTTGCGTTGAATCCCCCATGACTCCTCTTTCTTCAACACATTGTCGGTTGAGTTTCTGTCTCCAACGTCAGATGAGCCAGCTGGAGGTACAGTAGGTGCTACCATATCAGAATCGAGAGGTAGAGAATTATTCTCTGGAGCCATGGTGTCAGCGTGTAGGATGAAGCTGAATCGAGAGTACGCGCCGACGAGATTTATAGTAAAGGTTTAGTCAGTAACGTAGTTAGAAGTAGTGAGCAGACCAAGGATGAGGAAATATTGAGAATGCCGTTCTTCGGACAACTGGTTTTCTGATGGTGTGCACACTTAATATCCCCTCTCCCGACAGTGTGGTTCTATTGGGGCTGAGAATATGTAATGGCACCAGACTCTTCGCTGAGGCTGATTTAAATCACTCTGATTGGAAGAAATGTTTGCACATTGCAATAATGTATGGACTGGTACGCACGAAGCTCGGACATAAGATGCACACAGCCGAGGAGGGCAGCTCGACTACCCGGCTTGCGTAATAAATGCTGACCACGTATCGCTGCATATGGCACCATTGGACCACTTCATTCTAGTTTGATAGTCTGTAGGGCCTTGCGCTAGGACTGTCTGATAGCTATTCCTCATAAGAAAAGATATCTTGAATTTGAATCTCTTCCTGGTTCGTGATCTATTCGTTTTGTTTTTTCTGCAGCGCACACATTTCGACACAGCTCGGCCACTCGAAAGACTGAATAAATCACAAGATGTCGTTACTAGAAGACTCTCACGGGCTCGACTGGCTCCAGCCTGGTAAGAAGGAAGTTTCTGTGGTCGGCAAGTACGTCGCTGAAGAAGCGCCTCGACTACACGCTGGCTTTGGAGGGTCATCTCAACTTGATATTGAACAGGTCAAGTTTGTGACAGACTCCCAGCCATATCAGTAAGTCGCAACTAAAGAGTCAGACCTAGGCTATATCTCGGGAGACTCTAATAAAGTGTGAAGACGGCTGGAAAGCGCATTGAAGACCTACATTACAGAAACTCTGAGGATTCAGGTCACCACCTTCGACGAAAACCTCTGCGATCGAATTGGGGAAATGGAGAAGACCTACCGGGAATCTAAGAACGGGTTCTGGCACCGTTTCTGGTACGGCTGTGGTGATGTGAGAGATATGAATGAGGTATGGCTAGACTTGATACCTGATGAGTACGGCCTATCAGTACTCAAAGCTGGAATTGCATTGGTGCTCAAGGTTGGGTCCTCCCCTACACTGTCGTTTCTAGGAACTTAGCTTATCTTCCCACTCTAGTTTGCCGAGAACTCAAAAGACAAGCGGGATAAGATCTTGAAAACATTTACGACTCTCCAAGAAGCATTAATTTGTTTGCATCCACACCGTGCTCGGTTTCGAAGTAACCCGGATGCCATCCGGTCCGCTGAATCTTTATACAAAGCGATAGTTAAAGCTATTGAAGACATGGTTGTAATGCTGGCATACCTGGAGATGCCCCTCTGTATGTATAATTTCACCTTCATTGATCAGCTTCTGACGACCGAAATCCTATAGCGACCAAGCTCACTTATAAGCTTAAGCTCAGACGTGACACTAAGCCAGCAGAGGCTCGTCTTCGGCTTGACGGCATACTAGAGGCTCTTGAGATGAATATCAAAGACTACGATGAAGCGATGAGCCTGGCTCGTGACCGCGCACAGGAACAGACAGAGGTGTACAGCCGCGTCAGTGCGGTAGGAATAGGCCTGGTCCACGAGAATACCGCCTACCTGAGGAGGCTCGCAGACTACGAGGCCACAGATCGGCGGAGACAGCACCAGGAAGAGGCAATACGTAACGCCGAGATGCTCAATGCTATACGAAGAGGCGAGACAAGTGTGCAACTGCTCGTAGAACAGCAGACAGATTTGAGAACTCTACTTATGCGTGTCATTATGGATCATGAGAGTGAGTTTCCACAAGACACCCGAGCCAACAGGTTGCTTGAAACTTGCTTGTTACGAAGCTAACTCACACAACATCCCTAAAGAAGACGAAGCCATTAAGACCATAGCACAGCGACAGGTAGTACGCACTTCAAGACACACTGCTGTCGTTAGCTTCATACGATTATGCGGCATTCTAGCTCAACCATTGTCAGCGCGAAATGGGAGAGGCACACCCAATCTTAGATCCGCATTCCAACACCCGAGTGCAGATCTAGGTCATGCTCTTGCAGAGCAGGGCAGATTCTCTGCAAGAACCCAAGGGCAAGTTAATTCGCTCCTAGAGCATAGCCAATTTCTCGATTGGCTGTCTCGTTCGCACCCATCCCTTATTCTAGTTGACGCCAATATACGAGAGTTAGCGTTAGAGCACCTATCTGCCATTTCTGTATTCAGTAGCACCTTGGTGACAAGTTTAATGGAGGCATACCCGGAAACTGCTGTGGTCCTCCATTTCTTCTGCGGATTACATGCATCACCCATTGACCCATGGTACGGACCAACAGGCCTTATGCGCTCGCTTATCCTTCAGATCCTCATGAAGATGGATGCTAGGGACCCCGAGATGAAGACTTGGAGCCTAGACTTCATAGACGCCGGAGGTTCCTTCAAAATCTGGAGCAACACTCCTTAATCGATCTATGCCAGGCACTGCACAAGCTGCTGTACGAGTTCACGCCTGACACTTACGTCTACTTCATTATCGACTCTATTTCATCGTTTGACGCCCGTCGGCTATCAAACGACCTCAGCATCGTCATGCAGGGACTGCAGAACATTGTCAACGACCCAAAGCTAGTCCCCGTCGCCAAGGTCTTCATCACCAATCCATTCGAGAGCACACGAGCGATTCAAGACATGCTGCTTTTGAAAGAGAACCCTTCCCAGTTAATTAGCTTGAGCCGAGACAATCTAGTACCGGGGAGTATTTCGAGCCGGGTAGTAGACGACCACTTACTCAGGGCACCTTCGCCTCTGCGAGGAAGGACTCCGTCTCCGGTCGGGTATAACAGAGCTCCATCACCTGTTATGTCGGCAAGAAAGAGGATCACTGGGCCAGCCCCTGGTGCGAGAGATACTTATTGTGATGCGAATGTAGACGATGATGAGATCATCGGTTGGAATCAGTATAGCGATGATATACCTTAAATCCGTAGTTTCAGAGACAGAACATAGCAAAGTGAGCATCAACCATCTCAGATGCCCCTTTAAGACCTGGGCCATACATGTGCAATGGCCAGTGGTACTATAACAAAATATGTCTTGATTCCCTGTATTAAATGCTTATAATTCAGAAGAGGTCCCTACACCGTTGCCTTCACCATGTCTGGCAGAATTAACTCGCCTTGTTGTTCTCATATTATTCGACCAGCTTCGGAACGGGTCACGCCTGTTGGAGCAAAGTACCTAACTAGAGTGTTTTGGATGCCAGTTATGTGCTTGTTCTTTTTTCTTTTTCATACAAGAAATGTTGATACAATAGGTATTGTTTTTACGAAAAATGAACTTCTGTAAAGTTATTAAAAAGGGGTTGGACGTCGGCTATCCTCGGAGATTATGCCGTTTACAAACGTACATCACATGCTTCAAAAAGATAACCGGATACTGATACAACGATATGCATGATCCCATCATAGCGGGGTTGCAGGCCTGGCGACCTACGGAGTACCGATACTGAAGAGCGAGATACCATCCTGGCCACACTGACAACTATTTCCTGAAGCAAACGAGCAAATACGAGGACATAGACATGCAGTGATTGGATATTTGGCTCAATGAATTTATTATGCGCTCTATCTTGCTGGGTTCACCGGAGAATGCCGCGTCGCCGGCCCCAACCGCGGGGCGTCCCAGCACCCCGCATCGTCGCGTCAGCCCATTATTGCCTGTCTACTGCCTAGCAGCACCTCCCAATACCGGTCATTTGTTTATTGAGTCTTGACTTCTTGGTCCAGCTCGACAGCCTTGACATGTTCGTGCGAACTTAACGTGTTGACCTTGTCCTGCGGGTACTCGACTCTGTGCGATTTCTCTAGGTGAGTACATGGACATCACAGAACTAGGAGGCAGGCGAAATGGGAGTAGACTGAATGGGAATGATGACTTACGCGAAGCCCTTGATGAGGTTGTATTCGTGCGTGATCTTGCCGCCCTGGTCTTGCGCATGCTTCTTGGCCGCCGCGACCTCGTCGGCAGAGGCGCCGTCTTTGCAGGTGACCTACTCACATAGATGATAAGATGATAAGTCATCGCGCCGCGCAGGAGAGAGGCAATGGTGTTGTGCTACTTACAATGTAGGTAGGCATCTTCTTAACAGCGATGACGTGGAATCGAAGTAGAGATTGTATGGTGAGATTGTAGAAGAGTGACTGGATTGTAGAGCTTCAGCTGAGATGGCTGGCTGATGTTGTGAATATATTATATGATGTAAGTAGAAGATCTAGAAGAAACAAGGGTTGAAAAGTAAGGCGCGAGGGAACCGGGGTGCTTTTATCAGCTGTCCCCCCATCATAGTTTTGGGCTGACAGCAGCACATGCCTCCGACAGAGTTTCTTGCCTGCGTAGTTGTTCCTACACGAGAATCTACTGTCTACTACGTCATGACGCCGAAGACCTGTTTGTAGGCATGGAAGTACCTAGCCTAGGTGATATGGCTACACGTAAGTTTCCCACGCGTTTGTAGCCCACGACAAATTAGGTCTAGCGCGCTCGCTGCTTTTGCTCTGGTTAGATACGGAAAACATCGCCAGGTGTATGCGGAAGGAAACGGTCTTGAAACGGTTTCAACCTAGCAGCTGTGGTTAAAGGGGCTAATAACGGGCTCTAGTAAAATGGTCAAATCTGATACTTTATAAGTTTATCATCTCGGCCAACACGGAACCACTGCGCTTATCATTACAATTCTGGGATTTCATCTGGAATTTCACGAGTTTTCTCTTAGCATGTCAGGTTCTCGCAAATTCTGATACCTATGCAGATGCCTTGGCAGACCGGAATGAATTTCGCGACACAACAAAGGCATATCCTTACACCTGTTATAGTCACTTCAAGACATCAACTCTAACTAGAGAACGTTCATTCTTGCCAAGTTGGCTATGTCTACGTATTTCGTAGAGAGGCAGTTGAAATAGCAGCTCCAGCTGTTATAGTATCTACTTACACGATCTATTTATTTAGCCACGTCCCTCAAAAGTTGCTTTTCGGCGGAATTTGCAACATCCATATACTCCCTTAGCTTAATGGCTGCATCGTTTCTGTGCTCTTTCATATCCAATCCAACTATGAAATCCCACTTCGTGGATAGCTGCAGTCCTAGTTTCTCCGGATCTAAGCCAGCTTCTTCATTTCGTCCACATAGAATTATTCCGGTCTCCCAGCTAGATTCAATGATCCTCTGACATCGCGGTCGCCTCAGCTCATCGTACACCTTGAAGGCTATCTCGATCTGCGCTGGCGAGTGCACGTGGCTTAAAAGCTCCTGTATGATCATGACATCCTCAAATGCCATTGCAGTACCAGAACCTTGCCACGGGGTCATAGCGTGAGCCGCATCACCTATTAAACATACTTTATTGTTCCAGTACCGTGGAGTCTCCTTATGTTCCCATTGAGAATATCCATGTAAATCATCGTTCTCAACCGCAAGCTGGTATGATGTTAGCTGTTGGAGCTAGCTCGTTCAAGTATTAACCTACTTCGATCATGCCCTTTGCAATGGGGCCGTCAAGCCAGTTGCGGAATGTTTGCGTTAGTATCTCCCTGCTCAGAGAGATTCTCCGATCATGAGTCGGTGAGTCCTCGACAGCGGATATCACACATTGCACCATTGTCCCGTTCTCTAGCACGTCGTGCATCATGAACCCACCATCACCGACCCATCCACACTGGCGGTCTACTTCGAACAGTTCGTCTCCTAACACATCTTTGGCTTTCTTCATCGACACAAGGGTTCTACAATCCCAGAATCCCGCTGGGGTCGCAGCATACAGTTTTGCGTCGCCCTGAAGCACATATGAACGAACAGAGCTGAAGATACCGTCGGCACCGATGACTCCGTCGAATTCATCCGTAGTCCCGTCCTCAAAAGTTACTCTGATAAGATGACTCCCGGGCACGGGATTGATTGAGGCCAATTTCTTGTTCGGATGAAGAATATCCCGAGGAAGCGGTGCGACTAATTCGCGAAGCAAAGATGCTCGATGCACAACGACCTCTGACTCGGTGCCAGCCGCATCATAAATGATCTTCCCAGCATGTGACCCTGAACCCTATGTAGTGGAATGAATTAGTAGAAATTGCACCGTATTATGAATACTGAACGCACCACAATACTTCGAGTTGAGTTCAGGGGAACAGCGCCGGCTTTTTTCAGTAAGTCGTCTTTACCGCCCGGAGGGAATATCTGTTCTAGTGCTTGAAGGCCATTCGTGCTCAACGCAACAGCTGCGCCGCGCTCCGAAAAGGTCGGTCCGGCTTCGTACACCTGAACTTCGATATGGGGGATCTGCTTCAGTGCGTTGGCAAGGGTGCTCCCCGCAAGCCCTCCGCCAATAATAGCAATACGCAAATTGGATGGCGTCGCCATTGCACGAAGTAAAGCACGTTCAGTGATAGAATTAGTAGATTAGATTAGTAGGTAGGTCGTCTTCGCACTTCGTATACAAAAGTGAACGAGAAAGTACAAAGAGCATGTCTTTCGATGTGGGGTCCTGGGCGAGCTTCGGGAGTGGCTTGCAGCTCGGGAAGCTGCTTTTGCCCAGACCAGCCTGAATGTGACATGTATCGTTCTCAGCACCACTTGCTCGTGTTTGATCAAATGATGCCAAGACGGCTCTGTTGATGACCCGCCCCGCATATGCTCCGTATGCATCGAGGTATTGCTCCCACACCAATGAATAAATGATAAAGAGGATGGATCTTAACGAATTAAATGTTTCTATATCAGCTAGAAGTCTAGAAATTTCATACTAATACTTTGAGGAAGTTATAAACAACTTATTGGGTGCTTCATAACACAGGCGGATGATATGAAAGCAGTTGCTGCACAGGCCAAATGAGAAGAAATATGCCACTAAAGCCCACTGAAGGCAATCTGCCCCTTAACATGATGCTTTGCAACGTAGCACGCCGCCTGCATTCACATCTTTGGGGTGGCTCTCATCCAGATTATCAATATTGCAACGCACTGTTGCAATGAGGAGATTCTCCTCCACCGTGACTATCATCTAGATTACCAAGCTTAGAGTCACTCGCTTTTGAAAAGCAGCAGTAGACGATGCGTAACATTAGGACCATGCATGTGTGTGCCGTGTCGGTCGCGTTACACAAGAGATCGTCAATGGCGGATCGACTTCCCGTTCTAGACTAGTCGAGCGGTAAGATTCCGCAGCTGATTATGAAGTATATAAATAGAGCCCTTCTTTGAGAACATCAAGGCAACCATCATGTATTTAAACTTGATTTGCTTTAATAGTATCAGCCAGAAAGTCATTATACAAGTAAAAAATGGCTCATGTGGCCGGTGTGACTATAGTAGCATTGGGGGCTTCACAATGACCCTCCCTACGGCCAAGAACAGGTCTTCTATCTAACGATCATGTCTACTCTTCTGCAGTATTCTGTCCGGATGCGTTGAATGCAGGCTGATCTTCAGCCAAGGCATAGTTTGTCGGTGCCCGAGAATGTGCCCAAGCAGCAACGGAGTCCCAGTTCACACACATAGACCGTGAATTCGACTGCGTGAGTGGCTTCGTTGCATCATCACCTCCCCACGCGAATGAGACCAGGCCAGGGTTTCCGTAGCACATAATAGTAATGCGCAGTGTCTCAATGCAGTGGTCTTGCGCGAAGTTTAAGTTAGATCCGCGCATTTTCTCTGTGGGCACTTTTGAATTAGACATACCGAGGTGGCCATGGAGATAATTTCTTTGTGCAGTGGTGAGGTTGGGATAGTATCTGCTTTCAAAGACATAGAATCTGAGTTGCCTCTGTGCTCTTTCAGTAGAAATTCCTTACGAGAGGGCAAATGCACATACAAGACATGAAGTTCATGGTACGCGCCAATAGTGGCTGCGTATCCACCTCCCTCGACAACAGCGAGGTTTTTAATAGTCTCTCCCCCACGTTGGAGCTCTTCCAAGCTGGCGTTGAAAAACATTGCTGATGAACTGTTAGCCGCTTAAGTCAGTGAAGAGGCCTAGTTCGACGCACGCCTGATCAACTCATCCCACGCCGTATCTTGAGCGCGAGTAGGAGTTCCGGAGTACTTTGAATGTTTGCTGTGATCTGAATGTTCAGATTGGATCTCATATTCGAAGAACTCTCGTGCGGGTGCTGCTTTGCTTATTAGATAAATATAATTATTCCTGGGTGAAAGATAATTAGGTACTTACACCAACTTTCGCCGTTTACAGCGAAATTTTTATGAACACTATTATCTGGTTTACCCCACACTCTGAAAAGGAGAACCCCCAGAGCAATATGGATTACAATGATGTAAGTTCGAGCCACAGTTATGAATTTGCTTCGAGCCTGGGTAGGCGGGTGATAGTCACTCTCTTCTTTCAACAGTTGAAATGTCTCTTGATCACTGAACTTGGTGCTTCTGGGAGATTCCGCCATGATGAATATTTGATGTGTTTTTGGAGTTGAAAATTTGAATTCGAGAAGAACAGTAATCAATTATGTTCCAAGGTAGTGGTTATACTGAACGAAAATGGATGAAGAACGAGCAAGCAGGCAATTCCGTATTCGTGGGAGCACATAAGCATACACTTATCATCCAACCGTATCAGAGTAAGGTATCATATGCATTCAGAATCAATATATGTAACCGACCATGGTATCTATGGCACCGGTGGCTTGTTCACTTTGGATAGGCAGAACCAAATGCAAGCTCCATTCCGGATGTGACCCATATGAGTCCATTTCAAGGCGGACTATCGTTGATCATGATCTGCATTTAACCACACCCAAAAAGCTGACAGATAATATTCAGAAGTAAAGTAGGGTGCCAGGTGCAACTCAGTAGTGCCCATACCGAGCACATCTGTGTCCAAGACCATCATTTTTGTATATATAAGGGCTTTCCATACCTTGGCTGCGAGAACAACAAGTCTTTAACAATCACTGATCCAAATCTTATCCTACATAACAATATTCTCTCACAAACGTCTCGCCTATACCCACCATGTATGCTCGCGCACTCCTACTTGCAGCAATTGCATTCGTTGCCGCCAAAGCGCTTCCTGTCGAAGAAGGTATGTATTGATTCACAAAGCCGTGGGAGACTTTATTCTTACTTGATTCTTGTAGGTGTATCTGCACTGAATGACTGGGATAAGGCGGCCGTTGCAGATAGACCCGTGCCCGAAGGACCGGACGTCAAGGAAGTCATGTTTTAATGCCATTGAAGAAACAGACCTTCGCAGCATGATCCGAAAGTTTCTGGATACAGAATGGATGGTGTCGGTTGCTCCACGATTCTTAGTGGGAGAGAGTTGATGGAGGGGAATTGGAAGTCTCACAACATTCTTTAAGGTCATTTTGGCCTACTCATTCGTTCCACAAATGTTCCTATTAAATCACTTACCAAATTGAACTTGCTACAACCCCGATGAGACTACATATGTCACAAACGTCTAGCACAGATTTAAAAGAAACGAATTGATATAATGTATCTAATTTAGAATATGTCAGTGTAGAAGACCCCGATACGCCCTAAAGCCTAGGCAGTGATTTCTAAATTGAGCTTCAAGTAGAATATGTGAGTTTGAGATACCTATGCTAAAAACCAATAATCAATCTCGTTTTAAAGTAACCACATCTAGTGTTGTAGTAATGCCCGTGAGGACTCTATAGAGAATGTTAAGCTTCTATTGGGATAGCGTTATAGACTGCATATTACAATACTTGGCGACGACCAAAAAGTTCATGCAGTACACTCGATTTCTTATCAAGGCATTATGTTTAAGGCAACACAAGCCATCATTTCCGATTATCATTCTGCAGGACTGTTGCTAGAATGAAATATATCGACTTGGCACGGAGAAATCTTAGTACCGTGCTTATCTACTCCTACTCCAACTCCAACTCCAACGTGCATCAGTATGTGGCTGTGGGGTGCGGAATAAAGCTAGGATGTGACGCAACGGCCCGCTGCCGCTGTTCTAAATCTGACCACCCCTATTTCTCCACATGTCCGGGGCCCGGGTGACCAACCGGAGTAAATGGATCGTCGTCCAGTCAATCGGAACGGGGAGCATATATGTCTTAGGGCTGTAGGTATGGTATTAGAGGTAGATACCTACGCTATACCCCTCCTTCTAATATGCCTAATGCCAATTTCTCTTTATCGAATTATAACCCAGTTCCTGTATCCAATGTTGGACCCACGAAGATAAGCGGGCAAAGCCAGAAATTCACAAAGTTTCCTCACACTGAACTACACAACTACTATCAACGAATAATCGGCTTGCTCCTCTTACGGATATTTATTTTATTCTTCTTTTCTTAGAGACTTATCTATACAGAGATCGTGACCCATAATGCGATATTATATTACCGAACCCGGCTACGTGATTACAGCAGCAATTCTGATCTCTCTTCTAGATATTGTAGCAGTGTCCCTGCGATTTTTCGCTCGGAAGAAGCAAAAAGAAAAATTGAAGGCGGATGACTGGCTCATGATTCCGTCGATAATTCTTGTCACGGCAATCGGCATATCAATCACTTATGGTGTTGCCAAACGTTCTATTGCTTATCCGACGGAAATCCCACCTGACTTCAACGGCGACCCGCTCGATATCACTACACCGCAGATCACCCTAATCTACAAGGCAAGTAGTTATCAAGATTAGTCTAGCGAAGATATCTAATCCGTGGTCGACAGATCCAATGGGCCTTTGACCTTATGCTCCCCGTGGCATTTGGATGCATCAAGTCTAGCTTTCTGTTATTCTATCGGCGCATCTTTGTCGTCAACAGGAAAAGCGCCATCAACTACCTACTCACCGGGTTGATCATCATCGTGGTGTTATCATCGGCGGGGTTCTTCTTCGCATCCCTATTCCAGTGTAGATTGAAATTCTCGACTCTTTGGGGTACGACGAGCGGTATTGTGGAAAACTGTGTAGACACCATGCACTTAGTTCTCTCGGTTTGTATCACGGGCTTCATCTTGGACATTATCATTATTACTACGCCGATACCATTAGTAAGAACAAATCTCCAATGCCATGTGCTTCGTGCTCATAAAGTTCTACAGGTTTGGCGGCTCAATCTATCGCTGGCTAAAAAGATATCTATTGTTGGCGTCTTCCTCCTCGGGTCCGTGTACGTGATATTACCCATCCCTCCGTTGAAGTCAATCCCCGCTAAACTGCTGTTCTTAGAAGTATCGTGGCGTCTCTTCTGCGACTCATCAATCTGGCCAAGCTAGTCGCGCAAGGGTTCAGCGGTGACGGCTTACGTATGTAACTCTGGCTTCAAGCAGATGATGCTACATGTCATGTCTAACCATTCGCCTTAGTTGTTGTTACCCAATATCTCTACTGGGGTGTCGTTGAGAGTGGCGTTGCTATCATCGCTGCTTGTCTTCCAACATTACAATTCTTAATCAGGAAACACTCTTGGGAGCCTACAATTGAAGCTATGAAGAATATCTTCAGCGTCAAGAGTAGTTCGAGTTGGTCTAAATCGGGATTTACGGAAGATGGCCACACTCGATCTCGCGACGTGATCGAGATCGTCCCGTTCAGTCAGTCTGACACCAATCCCGGAACGTCTATCTCAGCAACGAAGCCCTCTGGAGAGTCTCTCTACACGGTGGAATCTAAAGCAAAAGTGCAAAGTGTGATATGAAGCTATCAATGTTTTTGAAAGCTATGCTTTTGCGCCATTAATTAGAAGCGGGCACTGATTAATCCACGACTTGTGTACTATACTGGTCTATTTTCTTGCTTTCCTTTACCCTTCTTCTTTCTAACAATGTCAATGTAAACAGTTTTGGTAAAGTACGGCAGTTTGTGCGTTCATATGTGTAATCTAAGGCCACCTTATCATAGTTTCTTCTATGTTCACGTCCTAAAATGAGCGGCGCTATGTATATGGGATGAGGGAATCGGCATAGAAGCCTCGAAAGCTGAATGACATAGGAGGCAGCGTGCAGCAACGTTTTGCTAAGTTAGTGAGACACCTATCCCGCAAAACATTTGATTCTCTAATCCTATCATGCTACTGTCGGTCGCAAGCTCCTTGGCGTCAGTAATCATAAACGAGCTAAAGATAAAGATCAAACCATACGGGAAGCATGTATCTCGCGGGCGCTAGTGCATTTACACCGGTCGCAGGCCGTAGTTCTTTGGCCACTCAAGAGCCGTGTAGACCGTGCAGACCACCCTCCCCTCATGCACACTTCTCCAAGATGGCAGCTGAAGGACCATGCAGATTCCTTGCCATTCCGACTCCCCGCCCGATTTTGATGCACGTAGGCGTCAATGGGCTATGTCGTATTGTTGAGCGGTAGAGGTTCCGCGATCAGGCTTTTTTCCTTCTACTAATCAACATTGAGCTGAAGTGCAACATATGATTTATTTGGGACGCCACAGGTCGACCGCATGAGAAGAACGATTTATCTTTTGCTGTACGACAGCGCTTCCCACAAGCAAAACAATATTTTGATTACTTGACAGATAATTTGATTTAAATTAAACTAAACAATGATTTTTATTTATTTGTAAATAAAATAACTGACTTTGTTTATTTGTTTATTTATTAGTTATTTGTAAATAATTTTTATTTATTTTTATAATTTTTTTAATGTTGTTGTTAATAAATTAATTAACGAAGTTATAAAATAATTAGTTTTAATAAATAAGTGCGTATTAATAATTTAATAATAAACTTATTATAAATTATTAATTTATTAATCGGAGTTTATATTTAATTAATGTTTACTTATTAAACTTTTTAATTAAATTATCAGTTTTAATTTTAATTAAAGATTTTAATAATTTTCGATTTATTAATTATTAATAAAACCGTACGTTTTATAAAAAGTATTAAACTATTAATAACTTTATATTTAGTTCGATTAAAACTATTTAACGATATTATTTTTATTATAACGTTAATATTATTTCAGTAACGTTGATAATTATATTTTAATATACTGTTTTTTTTTATTATTTTTTATTTTTTCTTATTAATAATATTTACGCGTATTATAAATAAAATTATAAACACGCGTTATTTTAATTTAACAAGTTTCGAGTTTAATAATTATATATATTTTACGTAAGTAGTTTAATTAATTAATTTATAATATTTATAATTTTATTTATACTTATTTAAATTATTTCCGACCGATTAATGTTATTTAATTTATCTTTATTTATAATATTACGTGTTTCGCGTTTTACGTTAAAATAATTATATATTTAAATTTAATAAATCTTTAATATTATTATTATATAAATTATATATAGATTTAACTTGTTATTAGTTTAATTAATTAATTTATAACGTTTTTAAGTTTATTTATACTTATTTATTTTTATTAACTAATTAATTATTTTAATTATTAACAATTATTTTTATTAACAATATTACGCGTTTTAAAATTTATATTAAAATAATTATATTTTTAAATTTAATAAGTCTTTTTACATAAGTTGGTTTATTTTTTTTATATATTTTCTTTTCGTATATTAATTTTAATATAAATAATAAATTATTAAAAAATTAATATTTTTACGTATTTAAAAACCTTTTGTTTAATTTTTTTAATTTATATTTAATTAATTAAACTGTTAATAATAACGTTATTATACAACTTTTAATAATATTTTTTTAAAGTATAACGTGTTATTACTTTCGAATAAATAATTCCTTTTTATATATATATATTAAAATTAAAAATTTAACCGATAATAACGCGGGTTTATTAATTAATATAGTACATTTTAGCTTTTTTAAACCTCGAAACTGTTAAATAAATTCTTAACAACGCTTTATTTATTAATAAATCGCTGATTACACGTTTAAAACAATTATTAATTCGATTTAAGATTAGTTTTTTCGAATTTAAATAAAAAATAGTTATTATATATTTTATATTTAGTTTAATTTTTATATATTTTTAAATATAATGTTTATTTTATACTGGTTATTTTTAATAATCCCGATATTTTAATTAAAAGAAAAAAAGTTTAATTGTATTATATTTACAACGAAAAAAAAAACTAAGTTTTTTAATACTAAATATAACGATCGTTATAAAAAAGTACTTATAAAATATAAATAAGCTCCGATAAAGGTTAAAGTTATATAACGATCGCTATAAAAAGGTATTTATAAAATACAAATAAGCTCCGATAAAGGTTAAAGTTAATTTATATTTAAAGTAAGATATTAAATAAATTAGAACAATATATTAATAAAAAGTCCGATTGTTAAAAAGTTTTTCCCGATAATTAAATTTTAAAAACTAATTAAAGTTTAAATTAAATAACGAAAAAAAAATAACTAATTATATAAAAAATCGTTATAAGTTATATAAATATCCTTTTTTCGTATTATATTTATATTTTTAAACTGTTTAAATTATTTAAAGTTTTAAAACTTTTAAATATTTTAAACAATTTTTTTAAAATATTTAACACGTTTTAACGTTTAAAACTTTTAAACACGTTTTACGTGTCGTTTTATTTTTTTTTAACGTATAACTTTTTTAAATATATTACCTGTGTTTTAGTATTTTTTTACGCCCTGTATTAAATTAGTTTATTAAATCATTTTTTTATTAGTTCGTAATATTATACTTTTTTTTTTAAAATTATTATCCGTAATAGTTTTTTTTTTTTTTAATAAATGTTTTGTTTAATTTTTTTATATAGTTTTATAATATTTAATCGTATAATTAAATAAAAATCGCGAAAACGTTAATCCGCGTTCGATTTTTTTTATTGTTTTAAATATTCTAGTTTCGATATTTTTATATTTTATTCGCGTTATACCGAAAAAAAAAAGAAATATATAATAACTATTAATACGTAGAAATATATTAGTTATATAAACTACGGTAATATTTATAACGTTTTTAATCCGTTATTTCGTAAATATAAAAAGTTTATAAAAAAAAAATAAACTAAAGTTAAAAAAAGAACGTATTCGGTAAATTTTTCGTAAAACTTCTAACAAGTTAAACCAGTTGTAAAAAACCCGCAAATTACTACGTTACTATAGTTTGGAAATAATTCGTCGTAAAATAAAAAGTACGGAAACGATAAAAAAATTCGAGCGTTTCGAAAAAAAACAAAAACGTATTATTACCGAACAAGTTCAACTATTTTCCGTTTTTTAGATTATTTTTTTTAATTTATCCGTTTTCGATTTTTTGTTTTAATTAATAAACTCGTTATTAATTTTAACCGATTAAAATATTAACAATAAAAACTCGTAATAATTTAAATCGTATTTTTTAAATACTTTATAAGTTTTTAAATATTATATATATATAAGTATTTTTTTTATTTAATTAAATATTTTATATTTTCGTTTGTTTAACGTAAATTTAATATTTTTTTAATTTCGTATTTTTTTTCTAATTCGGTCTAAATTTTAATTTTAAATTTAACGTTATCTAGTACTAGTTTTAATAATAAAATATAAATAACTTTAAATATTCGTATTATTTTTAATAATAAAAATTAGTAATTTAAGTTCGATAAAACTTCTACGATTTTAAATAGTTTTAATTTTTTAAAATCGAGTTTTTCGTTTGGTCTTTTTGTTTTAATTTTTTTTCGTAATAAATATACTTTTTACTCTTTTTTTAAAATTAATTTTAACGATTATTTACTATCGTAATATATTTTTATACGTTGTTATATAAATAAAAGTTATTATTAAAGTCGTTTTTATATACCCGTAAGTTTTTTTATATTAATTACGTTTTATAATATAACGATTTTTTTAATATTAATATTGATTTTTTCTAAATTGTATCCGTAGTTTGTTTTAAATAGCGATATTTTTAAATCCTAATTAACTAATATATTATAAACGTATTTAGTTATAAATAACAATTTAACTTAATTGTTTTATTCGAAATTAATATAATTTTTTAAATAAGCTACTATTGTTTATATTATTTTTTTTAATTAACCGTCTGTTTAAAAGTAATAAGCTGTACTTATATTATATTTAATCCGTAATACTTTTATAAATAATTAAAAATATTTTAATATTATAGTTCGTTTTTTATTAATAATAATCTTTTTTAATAATCTATATTAACTAATAACGTTTCGGATTACTACGTATATTAGTTCTTTTATTAATATTACTTTTTTATAAAAAATATATTTAGTATATTTCGTAAATTTATTTATTATAACTAAAATAAAATTATATTTTGCTTTTATTATTAGTTCTTTTAATTTTAATAGTTTTATTATAAAATCGAATATAATAATCTTTTAAACTTTGTTTAATATTTTAATAAGTTTTATAAATTTATAAAGTTTATATTTTACTACTTTAGATTTGTTATAAACATTATATTCTCGGATCGTTTTTTAAAAGATTCTTTTTATTCCTAGTTTTATAAATTGTTGTTTAAATCGTTCGTAAGTTTTAAATAATTTTTAATATTTATAAAATAAATATTCGTAGAATTTTTTTGCGAATTTTTTCCTAATTATAACTAGAATAATAATTTTGTTATTATTATTTTATTGTTATAATCGTTCTTTTTATTCTCCGGTAAAGAATGTTTTTATTTATATTATTATTAATATAAAGTTGCCGTTTACGTTCTTTTATAACAGTAGTTTCGTATATTTTCGTTTCTCGTGTCTTTTAAGTTCGTATTTTCGATTAAAAATATCGGTTCTAATATTTTTTTTTTAACGTATATAATTTCGAAATTAAACTCCGATAAAAATTTTGTTTATTATATTTATCGTTTATTTAGTTTTTTTATAATTATAAACATTGTAAGATTTTTATAATCTAAATAAACTTTAATCGGGTAATTTGTTCCGTTAAAATATAACTTTTATTTTTTAAATACGTAAATAACTATTATTAATTTTTTATTATATATTTAATAATTTAATTTAAATCCGTTAAATTTTTTTGAAAAAAATATAATAAGATATAATCGTTTTTAATTATTTCGTTAGTTAAATTATCCGTTTATTAATTCGTTGTACGCGTCCGTTTTGATCTCGTATTTTCGGTTTAAATTCGGTAACTATAGTACTAATTTATCGAATATTTTTTATTTAACTTTATCGAACGTTTTTTATTTAGTTTTAATTTATCGAAACTTTCGATTTTTTTTTATAAAATCCGTAAAAAATACCGCGATTCTATTAAAATTTTTAATAAGTTGTTATATATAATTTACGTAACTTATAAACGATTTAATATTTTTAACATTTTAAAATATCGGTTAATTTTTTATTACTTTAATTCGGGATTTTTATATTTGTATTTTTTTTAAAATAATCGTAAATTTTAAAAAGTTAACTTTTTGTTTATAAAATTCACTTTTTTCTAAGTGTACTAGTAAATCTACTTTTTATAATATTATTAAAACTTGTTTAATATACTTTTTATATTTTTTTAATATTTTTAAATAAATTAAAATATTGTTAAAATATATTATAACGAATTTATTAATAGATTTTCGTAATATTATAATAATTATTTTTTAAAAAATTATTAATATATTAGTTAATTTAAATAATATAATTAAATATTCGTATAATCCGTACAGTATATTAAATACTGTTTTTTATTTATATTTTTATATTATACGTATTTAATTATAAACGTTTAATAAATTAAATGTTGTATATTATTTCGTTTTATATAACCTATTATATAATTTGTTAATTTGTAAAATCGGTCCGCGATCTTTTTTTATAATTCGATTTAAATATTTGTAATCTATATATAACTTTTATTTAAATTTGCCGTTTTTTTTTAATTTCTTTAGTACTTATAAGATAAAATATTATATTAATAATATAAAAAATATAATAGTTCTTTTTTTTAAGTTCTTTTTTAATTATTTATCTAGTAATTTTAGTTGTTTTATATTTTATCGGTAAAATAGGAAAAATCCTAGTTATTTTTTTAATAATAGCTCAATTTTGTAATTGTAAACCATATGTTCTAGTAATCCTATTACTATTTTATATTTTTTTACGAATAAACCGTTAAATTTTTTATATTCTTCCGGTATTAAATCAAAATTAAATATACGTTTAAGTTTTTAAATAATTAAATAAAACTTAAATTTTATTGATTTTATTTTTTTAGTTTTTTTTATATCGTTGTTTTTTTTTAACGTATATATAGATTTATTTGTTTTATTTTTTAAACGATTAATAAAAATGTTATCTTTTTTTAATAAAACTTATTAAAGTTAGTTTATATTTTAGTTTATTAATAAGTTATTTTTTTATAACTAAAGTATTTTTAAAATTATATTATATTATACGATATTAGTAATATTAAACGTAAGTTTTTTAATATGTTTTTAAATATTAATCGGAAGTTTTATAGTTTTTTTTTAATTTATCCGTTATTATATTTTATCGGACTATTATTAAAACTTTTTAATATATATAAAACGTTTTTTATATAAAACAGTATATTTATTTAATTAACGATTCGTAAAAAAATATAACTTTATACCGCGTTAATATTAATTATTACGCGTATTTTATATTTTTTATATTATAAATTAATAAATAGTTGTTTTTTAATTATTAATTTTAACGATTTTATTTTATTTAACTATATTTTAATAAATTAAACAAATCGTTAATATTTTACAACTGTTTTTTTTTTTTCGTTTTTTAATTTTTAGTTTTTATATTGTTTATTTTTACCGTGTTAATATAACGTTTTTTTTAAAAATAACTTGTTTAATATTTTTTTAAACGTTTTTAAACTTAGTTTATTTAAATCTGTTAATTTTTTAATTAGTTTTATTTATATTAAAATATATTTAATCGATTTTTTTATTTTTTAATAATCGTATTTTTATTATACGTATTATTCGTAATATATTAATTTATAACTTTTAATATTTTTACTTAAATAAATATATTCGAAAAATTGTTTTAGATCTTCGGTAAATATAACGTATTTTCGTTTATAATCCCGTTTTATAATTATTAAATATCCGATTTAATTTTATAAATATAATTTAATTATTATATTTCGATTAATTCGCCGTAAAAATTATTTATTTTAAAGTTTTTTTTTAAAATATAATTTATATCGATATATTAAACAATTAATTTATAAAACTTTGTTATATTTTAAATATTTTAATTTTATAATTTTTTTTTTATTATAATATTATTATATATATAATTATATATTATAAATTCGATTATTGTTATATAATTTTAAATAAAAATATTAGTTCTAACGATTATAATATTATTTAATCGTTAAATTTTAATTAAAATATTTTTAATTATTTTATTATTAATATTATATAATTTTTTTTATATTATATTTTTAAGTTTTTATTTTTCGAGTTCGTTTTTTTTTTTCGTGTTATATTAAATATATTTTTATTAAACGTTTTTAATTATTATATTTTCGAGTTATTTTACGTAATTTTAATATAAACATCGTTTATACTCGTAGTTTTTATATTTTAAGTATTTTTCGCCCTCGGGTTAATTTTTTAACTTATTAATATTAATATTTTTTATATTTTCGTTGTTATTTTTACCTGTTATAGTTTACTAGTCCCCGGTTAATAAAATATCCGATTATTATAAATTAATAGTTTTAAAATACTCGTTATATTTTCCGTTTTAATTATAAATATAACTTGTTTTTTTTATTTTTTAAAATTTAATCGTATATAAATATAAATAACAAAATTATATAACGTTTTTATATATTTTATATTTTTGTTTTAAATATGTTTTATAATTATCCGTTTATTTGTAAATATATCCGTATTAAATTGTTTTTTAAAAATATATTATAATTAAATGTTCGATATAAAATTATTCCGGTTTATAAGTTTTATAATTTTTATATACGTTTAAAATTTTAAATACTTTTAATATTATTATATTTAAATATATAATATTAACTTAATACTCGTTTTAGTTTATTTTAACTATTTATTTCTTTTTAAATACTTTTTTTTTAATACGTTTAAATTCGGGATAATAGTTCGTATAATATTTTTTTTTTTTATAATTATAATATTTAATATTTTTTAAATTTTTTAATTTATTATTTTATCGATTGTTTTATATGTTTTTTTATTTATTTATTATATTAAGTTTTATAAATCTTAGTTCGGTTTTATATAAAGTATTAATTGTTTTTTTTTTAAATTTAATTTAATTTTTATTATATAATTATTTCGATTTTTTTTTTATATTTTACGTTTATAAAATCGATTATCGATTTTAATTATTTTAATAACGTATTCCGTAAAATTATTAAATTTTTTATTTTATATTAGTTCGTTTTAAATTTTTTTTTTAAATCCGTTATAAAATAACGTTATAAAAATATTATCGTTATTTTATTCCGTTTTTATTATTATTTATTAAAACTTAATAACGTATTTAAATATTGATTTTTTTTATTTTATAAATAAAAGTTTACGTTCGGTTTATCGTTTTTTTTTTAAATTTCCGAACATTTTTTTAAATTTAATTTTAAAAACTTTATAATTTTTAAAAATCTTTTTAATTTCGTTTTTTTAATTTTCTTTATTAGTATTATTAAAATAGTTTTTAAAAATTAACTCGAACTATATAAATATTAGTCCGTTTAAATATTCTGCCGCGTAAAGGACTTTTTTTGTTTAATCGGTTATTTTTTCGACCTCGCCCCCGTTGTTAATCCGGTTAGTTTTAAAACTTCTTTCGTAATATTTAAAATATGTTTTTATTTTTGTTAAAAATTTTCGAATTTTTCCGTTATTATTATTAAACTTTTCTAATTTAACTAGTTAATATATCGAACTTGTTAGTTTATTAATAATTATTATTATAGTTTATTATATAACTTTTATAACTTGTTTTATTTATTTATAATTAATAATATAAACAATAATATATATATATTTTTTTTTAAAACGTTAATACGTTTTTAAAATTAATTAATTAATTACGTTATATTTTATTAAATTATTATATCGATTCGGGTGTTTCCGTTATTATTTAATATTTAATATTTAAACAAAACTATTTAAAATATAACGATCGTTATAAAAAAGTACTTATAAAATATAAATAAGCTCCGATAAAGGTTAAAATTAGTTTATATTTAAAATAAAATATTAAATAAATTAAAACAATATATTAATAAAAAGTCCGATTGTTAAAAAGTTTCTCCCGATAATTAGATTTTAAAAATTAATTAAAGTTTAAATTAAATAACAAAAAAAAAATAATTAGTTATATAAAAAATCGTTATAAGTTATATAGATATCTTTTTTTTATATTATATTTATATTTTTAAACTATTTAAACTGTTTAAAGTTTTAAAGTTTTTAAATATTTTAAACAATTCTTTTTAAAATGTTTAACGCGTTTTAACGCTTAAAACTTTTAAACACGCTTTACGTATCGTTTTATTTTTTCTTTTTAGCGTATAACCTTTTTAAATATATTACCCGTGTTTTAATATCTTCTTACGCCCCGCGCTAAATCGGCTTGTTAGGTTATTTCTCCGTTAGTTCGTAACAAGTTAGTTTATATTTAAAGTAAGATATTAAATAGATTAAAATAATATATTAATAAAATGTTCGATCGTTAAAAGGTTTTTTTTAATAGTTAAATTTTAAAAACTAACTAAAGTTTAAATTAAATAACGAAAAAAAAATAATTAGTTATATAAAAAATATCGTAAATATATAAACGTTTTTTTTTATTCGAGTAATTATTATTATTTATTATTAATTATTAATTAGTACGATTATTTATTAATTTTATTAATTATTAATTAGTACGATTATTTATTAATTTTATTAATTATTAATTAATATAATTAATTATTACATTTATTAATTATATTACGTAATTATGTATTTTTTTAGTTATATATTCGTTTATTTGTAATAGTTTTTTAATATTTTTAACGTTGTACTTTATATTAAGCTTATTTAATTAGTTTTTTTTTTATTAGTTCGTAATATTATATTTTTTTTTAAAAAATTGTTATTTTTAATAATTTTTTTTTAATAAGTATTTGTTTATCGTTTTAATAAGTTTTATCCGTTTGTATTATATTTAATCGTGTTTTTAAAGTTAGTGTTTTTATTTTAAATATTTAACGTTACGTCGTTTTTATTATTTTTATTAATAAAAAAAAATCGAAATTATATTTTGTTCGACGTGCAAGTTTTATAAATAAAAGTGCGTAATAATAAAAAGTATTTCGCATTATAAAAAATGTATACGTTGTAATAAAACGTGTAATAGTACTAATATGTCGATTTTAATAGTTTAGAAATTTTTCGAAAAATCCGACCGTTTTATTTTTAAAAAATATAAAATTAAAAACGAACTATCGCGCGTTTTTAATCGTTTTAATAAAATTCGTTTTAAACGTTTCGAGTATCGGAATAAAAATACTCGTTTAATAAATCGTAGTTTTTAGTCGTTAAATAAATTAAATAATAAAGCTCGGATAAAATCCGAAACGGTAATCAAAATATAAGTTATTAATAGTGTTAAAATAGTAAACTAAAATATAATCGGGTTAAACTAGTCGTTTAATCCGTAGTTTTCGAACAATCGGGATACTATTAGTAAAAACTCGTAACAGTTTAAGTTACGTTTTTTAAATACTTTATAAATTTTTAAATGTTATATATATATAAGTATTTTTTTTATTTAATTAAATATTCGGTACTTTTGTCCGTTTAACGTAAATTTAGTATTTTTTTAATTTTGTATTTTTTTTTTAATTCGGTTTAAATTCTAGTTTTAAGTTTAATATTATTCGGTATTAGTTCTAATAATAAAATATAAACAATTTTAAATATCCGTATTATTTTTAATAATAAAAATCGATAATTTAAATTTAATAAAACTTTTATAATTTTAAATAGTTTTAATTTTTTAAAATCGAGTTTCTCGTTTGGTTTTTTTGTTTCAATTTTCCCGCGTAACAAGTATACTTTTTGCTTTTTTTAAAAAAAAAGTTCTAACGATTTTTTATTATTATAATATATTTTCGTACGTTATTAAATAATAATAAGCTTTTTTTGTAGTTTTTTTTATATATTTATAATTTTTTTTATATTAATAAGTTTTTATAATATAATAATTTTATTTACGTTAGTTGTAATTTTTTTTAAATCGTAATTATAATTTGTTTTAAATAGTAACATTTTTATATTTTAATTAACTAACGTATTATACGCGTATTTTGTTATAAATAATAATTCGATTTAATTGTTTTAATTAAAATTTATATAATTTCGTAAATATTGTTCTAATGTTTAATTAAGTTTTTTTATTTAACTGTTTGTTTAAAAATAATATATTATTAATATAACATGTTTAATTCGTAATATTTTTATAAATAACTAAAAATATTTCGATATTATAATACGTTTTTTATTTATAATTATTTTTTTTAATAATTTATACTAGTTAGTAATATTCCGTATAAATATATATATTAGATTTTTTATTAAAATAGCTTTTTTATAAAAAACGAACTTCCCGTATTTCGTTAATCGTTTTATTATAATTATAATAAAATTATATTTTATTTTTATTATTAGTTTTTTTAATTTTAATAATTTTACGATAAAATCGAATAAAACTATTTTTTAAACTTTGTTTAAAATCTTAGTAAGTTTTATAAATTTATAAAGTTTATATTTTATTATTTTAAATTTATTACAAACATTATAATTTCCGATTATTTTTTAAAAAATCCTTTTAATTCCGGGTTTTATAAACTGTTGTTTAAATCGTTCGTAAATTTTAAACAGTTTTTAATACCCGTAAAATAAATGTTCGTAAAATTATATTATAAATTTTATCTGTAATATTTTAAATATTTAGATTTTATTATTTAACTAATATATATTTTATATAATATCGTATTATATTTCGAACTTTTCGATGTTTTTATTATTAATATTTTGTTGTATATATAAAATCTTTTTTTTTATTTTTTTCGTAAAAAATAATTCTGTTTATATTATTACTAATATAAAATTACCGTTTATATTTTCTTATAATAATAGTTTAATATATTTTTGTTTTTTATGTTTTTTAAGTTCGTATTTTTAATTAAAAATATCGGTTTTAATGTTTTTTTTTTTTAACATATATAATTTTAAAATTAAACTTTAATAAAAATTCCGTTTATCGTACTTGTTATTTATTTAGTTTTTTCGTTATTATAAACGTTGTAAAGTTTTTATAATTTAAATAAATTTTAATTAAATAGTTTATTTTATTAAAATATAACTTTTATTTTTTAAATATGTAAATAATTACTATTAATTTTTTATTATATATTTAATAGTTTAATTTAAATCCGTTAAATTTTTTTAAAAAAAATATAATAAAATATAAACGTTTTTTATTGTTTTATTAATTAAATTAACCGTTTATTAATTTATTATATACGTTTATTTCGATCTCGTATTTTTTGTTTAAATTTAATAATTATAATATTAGTTCGTCGAGTATTTTTTGTTTTATTTAATTAAACGTTTTTTATTTTATCTCGGTTTATTAAAACTTTCGATTTTTTTTCGTAAAGTCCGTAAAAAGTACGGCGATTTTATTAAAATTTTTAATAAGTTGTCGTACGTAATTTATATAACTTATAAACGATTTAACATTTTTAACATTTTTAAATATCGGCCAATCTTTTATTGCTTTAATTCGGGATTTTTATATTTATATTTTTTTTAAAATAATAATAAATTTTAAAAAATTAATTTTTTGTTTATAAAATTTACTTTTTTTTAAATGTACTAATAAGTTTATTTTTTATAATATTATTAAAACTTGTTTAATATATTTTTTATATTTTTTTAATATTTTTAAATAAATTAAAATATTGTTAAAATATATTATAACGAATTTATTAATAAATTTTCGTAATATTATAATAATTATTTTTTAAAAAGTTGTTAATATATTAGTTAATTTAAATAGTATAATTAAATATTCGTATAATTCGTATAATGTATTAAATACTGTTTTTTATTCGTGTTTTTATATTATACGTATTTAATTATAAACGTTTAATAAATTAAATATTATATATTATTTTATTTTATATAATTTATCGCGTAATTCGTCGATTTATAAAATCGGTTTTCGATTTTTTTTTATAATTCGATTTAAATATTTATAATTTATATATAATTTTTATTTAAGTTTACTGTTTTTTTTAGTTTTTTTAATACTTATAAAATAAAATATTATATTAGTAATATAAAAAATATAATAGTTTTTTTTTAAGTTTTTTTTTAACTATTTATTTAATAGTTTTAATTATTTTATATTCTATCGATAAAATAAAAAAAATCCCGGTTGTTTTTTTAATAATAACTCGATTTTATAATCGTAAATTGTATGTTTTAATAATTTTATTATTATTTTATACTTTTTCGCGAATAAGTTATTAAATCTTTTATATTTTTCCGATATTAAATTAAAATTAAATATACGTTTAAATTTTTAAATAATTAAACAAAATTTAAATTTTACTAATTTTATTTTTTTAGTTTTTTTAATATTGTTATTTTTTTTTAACGTGTATATAAATTTATTTATTTCGTTTTTTAAACGATTAATAAAAATATTATCTTTTTTTAATAAAACTTATTAAAATTAACTTGTATTTTAGTTTATTAATAAATTGTTTTTTTATAACTAAAGTATTTTTAAAATTATATTATATTGTACAATATTAACAATATTAAACGTAAGTTTTTTTATACGTTTTTAAATATTAATCAAAAGTTTTATAGTTTTTTTTTAATTATTCCGTTGTTGTATTTTATCGGATTTTTATCGAAACTTTTTAATATATATAAAACGTTTTTTATATAAAATAATATATTTATTTAATTAACGATTTGTAAAAAAATATAACTTCGTATTACGTTAATATTAATTATTACGCGTATTTTATATTTTTTATACCGTAAATCGATAAACAATTATTTTTTAATTATTAATTTTAATAATTTTATTTTATTTAATTATATTTTAATAAATTAAATAAATCGTTAGTATTTTATAACTATTTTTTTTCGTTTTTTGATTTTTAATTTTCGTATTATTTGTTTTTATTACGTTAATATAACGTTTTTTTAAAAAATAACTTGTTTAATATTTTTTTAAACGTTTTTATGTTTTATTTGTTTAAATTCGTTAATTTTTTAATTAGTTTTATTTATATTAAAATATATTTAGTTGATTTTTTTATTTTTTAATAGTTGTATTTTTGTTATATATATTATTTATAATATATTAATTTATAACTTTTAATATTTTTATTTAAATAAATATATTCGAAAAATCGTTTTAAATTTTTAATAAATATAACGTACTTTCGTTTATAATCCCGTTTTATAACTATTAAATATCCGATTTAGTTTTATAAATATAATTTAATTATTGTATTTTAATAAATTCGTTGTAAAAATTATTCGTTTTAAAGTTTTTTTTTAAAATATAATTTATATTAATATATTAAATAACTAATTTATAAAATTCTATTATATTTTAAATGTTTTAGTTTTATAAATTTTTTTTTATTATAATATTGTTATATATATAACTATATATTATAAATTCGATTTTTTTCGTATAATTTTAAATAGAAATATTAATTTTAACGATTATAATATTATTTAATCGTTAGATTTTAATTAAAATATATTCGATTATTTTATTATTAATATCGTGTAGTTTTTTTTATATTATATTTTTAAATTTTTATTTTTCGAGTTCGTTTTTTTTTTCGTATTATATCGAGTATATTTTTATTAAACGTTTTTAATTACTACGTTCTCGAGTTATTTTACGTAATTTTAATATAAATATCGTTTATATTTATAGTTTTTATATTCCGGTCATTTTTCGTTTTCGAACTAGTTTTTTAACTTATTAGTATTAATATTTTTTATATTTTTATTATTATTTTCGTCCGTTATAATTTATTAATTTCCGGTTAATAAAATATCCGATTGTTATAAATTAATAGTTTTAAAATATTTATTATATTTCCCGTTTTAATTATAAATACAACTTGTTTTTTTCGTTTTTTAAAATCTAATCGTATATAAATATAAATAATAAAATTATATAACGTTTTTATATATTTCGTATTTTTATTTTAAATATACTTTATAATTATCCGTTTATTTATAAATATATTTATATTAAATCGTTTTTTAAAAATATATTATAATTAAATGTTCGATATAAAACTATTTTAATTTATAAGTTTTATAATTTTCGTATATATTCGGAATTTTAAATACTTTTAATATTATTATATTTAAATATATAATATTAATTTAATACTCGTTTTAGTTTATTTTAATTATTTGTTTTTTTTTAAGTATTTTTTTTTAATACGTTTAAATTCGGGATAATAGTTTACGTAATATTTTTTTTTTATAATTATAACATTTAACGTTTTTTAAATTTTTTAATTTGTTATTTTAATAATAGTTTTATATATTTTTTTATTTATTTATTATATTAAGTTTTATAAGTTTTAATTTAGTTTTATATAAAGTGTTAATTGTTTTTTTTTTTTATATTTAATTTGTTTTTTATTATATAATTATTTTAATTTTTTTTTTATATTTTACGTTCGTAAAATTAATTATCGATTTTAATTATTTTAATAACGTATTTTATAAAATTATTAAGTTTTTTATTTCGTATTAGTTTATTTTAGATTTTTTTTTTAAATCCGTTATAAAATAACGTTATAAAAATATTATCGTTATTTTATTTTGTTTTTATTATTATTTATTAAAACTCGATAACGTATTTAAATACTGATTTTTTTTATTTTATAAATAAAAGTTTACGTTCGGTTTATCGTTTTTTTTTTAAGTTTTCGAATATTTTTTTTAAATTTAGTTTTAAAAACTTCGTAGTTTTTAAAAAAAAATTTAATTTCGTTTTTTTAATTTTCTCCGTTAGCATTATTAAAATAGTTTTTAAAAATTAGTTCGAACTACGTAAATATTAGTCCGTTTAAATATTCTATTATATAAAAAACTTTTTTTATTTAATCGGTTATTTTTTCGATTTTATTTTTATTATTAATTAAATTAGTTTTAAAACTTTTTTTATAATATTTAAAATATACCCGTATTTTTATTAAAAATTTTCGAATTTTTCCGTTATTACTATTAAACTTTTTTAATTTAACTAGTTTATATACCGAACCGGTTAATTTATTAATAATTACAGTTATAATTTATCGTATAATTTTTATAACTTGTTTTATTTATTCGTAATTAATAATATAAATAATAATATATATATATATATATTTTTTTTAAAACGCCGATACGTTTTTAAAATTAATTAATTAATTACGCCGTATTTTATTAAATTATTATATCGATTCGAATATTTCCATTATTATTTAATATTTAATATTTAAACATAATTATTTAAAATATAACGATTGTTATAAAAAAGTATTTATAAAATACAAATAAGTTCCGATAAAAGTTAAAATTAGTTTATATTTAAAATAAAATATTAAATAAATTAAAACAATATATTAATAAAATGTTCGATCGTTAAAAAGTTTTTCCCGATAATTAGATTTTAAAAACTAACTAAAGTTTAAATTAAATAACGAAAAAAAAATAACTAGTTATATAAAAAACATCGTAAATATATAAACGTTTTTTTTTATTCGAATAATTACTATTGTTTATTATTAATTATTAATTAATACGATCATTTATTAATCCTACTAATTATTAATTAGTACGATCACTTATTAATCCTATTAATTACTAATTAGTATAATTAGTTACTAATTTTATTAATTACATCACGTAACTATGTACCCCTCTAGTTGCATATTCGTTTATCCGTAGTAGTCCCTTGATATCCTTAGCACTATACCCCGTACTAGGCCTACTTAATTAGCTTTTCCCTTGTTAGTTCGTAACACTGAAGTTATTAGTTTTATTAAATATTATTTTATATAATAATATAATATTAATTTATACGTATTTAAAAAAAGCTTTAATATATTTAATATTATAATAATTAAACAATTTAATACTGCGGTTCTTTTATTTCGTATAGTAAAATTTATTATATAAAGATAATAATAATTAATAATTAAATTTTATATTATATTAAGTGTTATATTTAGCTTATTTAATTACGAGGAATTTAAAAAGATTATTCGGTTTTTAAACTTTAAATTAAAACTAGATCTTTTAACAAGTAATAATACTATTACTTGTTAAATTATATTAATTTATAAATTAATTATTAAAATTATTACGAAGGAGATAATTATTACGAAATTTAAAATCTATATTTCTTTTAATTTTTAAAAATTATTTTTTAAAAAAAAGATCGTTAATGTTATTAATTATTATATTAATTAAAATTAAAAACTATATATTAAACTTTGTTACGATTGGGTTTTTTACTAAAGTCGAAGCTGTTGTTTTAATAAACTTGTTATATTAAATTTATAATTAAAAAGTAAAAAAAGCTTATTTATAAGTTTGTACACGTTGTATATAAGATAATTATACGTACGCTAGCTGGTTAATAAGGCTACAATTATTAAATCACGTGTTATTATATAATTATAATCGAAGGGTTAATTAATAAAGGGTTAATTAGTTTTATAAATTAATTAAGTTTAAATATAATTAATGTGTTAAATTATTAAAATAATTATTTATTATAATTACTCTTTTTTCGGAAAAAAACTATAAATTAACACGTTATAAAAATTAAACTTTTAACGTATTAATCGTTTATTAATCGGAAAAAAAGTCGGCTTAAGTTTTTATTATATTAATTATATATAAGATAAAGTTTTTTATACTTTTTTTCGTTTAAATCTTCGTAATTTATTTTTTTTTATTTTCTGTAATTTTATTAAATCGTTATCCGGATAATTTTTTTTAAATTTATTTTTTTTAATTATTTTAAATTATACTTTTAATCGTTTTAATAGTTTTATTAATAAAAAGTTATTTTTATAAAATTAAAAAAGAAGTTTTAAAAAAAATTTAAAATTATTCGTAAAATATTATTAATTATTAAACTTTTAACTTTTTTAATTTATTTAATATTATAACGTTTTTTTATAATATAGTTTAAAAGTTTTAATTTTTTCGATTTTTTATTTTTAATTTTTTTTAAAAATTACAGTTTTTTTTTCGGGTTGTTTTACTTTTTAACTTAATAATAAGTTATTAAAGTATAATTATAACCGGTCCGTATAATATAAGTCGGTCGACTTTTAATTCGGAAAGATTTTAAATTAAAAAATAACTAAGCCCGTTTTTTCGACGATTTTAAAATATTAATATATAAAGGGGTAATTTAACTTGTTTAAAAAACGATTTATTAATTAAAACTGTTTTTTTATAATAAACACCTTATTATTTATATTAAAATCTAGTTTTTAATAATAATAATTAATTTTTTTTAACTCCCGTTTTTACGTATTTTTTAATATAACTCGAATAATTTTAATATAATTATAAAAAGTTTTTATTAATTATTAAACGTTTTTTCGGTTTAATTTATTTTTAATTTTTAATTCGGACGTATTAATTATTTATTAGTTTTAATCGTAATACGTTAATATAAAAAAACTAAAAAACATTTCGCAAAACTATAACTTTATCGATTTATAAAAAATAAAAACTATTATATAATTTATAATAAGTAACGTTTTTTTTTAATTATTTTAATAATAGTTATAAAAAAAACGTAATTATTAATTTAAATATTCGATAATTATTTTAATTTAACTTATTAATTCGTAATAATTAATAAATAATAATTTCTATTAAATTTTAAATATTTTAACTAGTTTTATAATAAAAAAAAATATAAATTATAATTTTCGATCGGAATTAATTTTTTATAATTATTCGAAAATACGGAAAAGATTTTTATAATATAATTTTACAGTTTTTTTACCGTAACTAGTTCGGTATAAAATATCGATTAAAAAAACTTATTTAACCGGTTTATAATTATAAAAACGTATTTTTTTTTTATCAATTGTTATTTTTTTAAAATTTATAATAATATATCGATAAAATTGTTTTAATATAAATATAAGTTATAAAAAACTTAATATTTTATTACGAAAGATTTTAATAAACCGGTAATTTAAATAATTTAATATATAAATATTATAATTTTAAGTTATTTTTAATTATTAATATAAAACTATTATTAACTTTTTCGTTTTATTTTTTTTTAAAATAAATAATAATAATCCGCTTATAAACTTTTTTTAAAAAACGGGTTAATAAATTATTAATTTTAAAAACTATTAATTTTTTTTTATACGTAAATAATCCGTTATAAATAATTTAACAGTTGTTATTTTTTAACGCGTTTTTATTTAATAAATCTTTAATTTTATAAAAAACCGGTTTATTTATAAAAAATCGTCGATTAAATTAACTTTTTTTAAACTTATTTCGATTTAATTTACGTTTAAAATTAAAATTTTTAACGTTAATTTTTTAATATTAATTAGATTTACGAATTTAAACAAAGTTTTATAACGCGAGCTTTTTAAATTTTCTTTTTAAATTATTACGTTTTCCCGTTTACGCAATAAAACGTCCGTTATTACGTTTTTTTTTTAAAAATAATATATAATTTAAAAGTTATATTATAATATTAATTTTATTTATCGAACTTATTATAAATTTAACTTTTATTTCGTATTAAAATACTTTAAAATTTAATAATTAATAATTATTATAAATAAAGTTTTTTTTAAATTCCGATTAACTCGGGTTTTTAATATATTAAATTACGGATTATTATTAGTATTTTTTTATTATAAATATTATAGTTTAATTCTATAGCGTATAAAATTTCGGAAAAGTAACCGATTAATTATTATTTTCCGTTATTTTTTTTAAAACAAATATTTTATTATTATATTATTTAATATATTAGTTTTAAAACGTGTTTTTTTATTAAAATAATAATATTATAAAATAAAAACAGTTATTATTAAAGTTTTTAGTTTTTTAAAAACTTTTTAATAAATTATAATTTAATAAAAAATAGTTTTTTCTTTTATTAATTTAAATAAAATTTTAACTACGTAGTTATAACCGGGTATAAATCGCCGATAAAAGTTATAAAACTTTAAAAACGATTAAACTTTTTTTATACTTATAAAAGTTTATTGGTTTTACATAACCCGTATTTTATCCGGGTTAACTTTAATACTGTTTTTTTTAATTATAAAATTTAAGTATTTCGTTTTTTTAATATAAAACTTATATTTTTTTAAATCGGTTTATAAACCGGCGTTTTTTATATATTATAAAACTTTTTATACGTATTTTTAATAATTTTTTAAATTATTCGAAAAAATTAAAACATTGTTAATATATATATTATAAAAATTATTTAAATATTTTTTTAACGTCGAGTTAATATAACGTTAAAACGTTATAAATTTATTAAATAAACCGAAAAATAACATTTTATAATTAAACGTTTTATACCGAATTTTAAAAACAGTTAAATTTTTATTTTTAAAATATATTTTAATATAATAAAACGTTTATTTTACGTTAATTTTAATAAAAATTTTTATTTTAATA
>MU390411.1:0-48935 GCA_022578715.1 Nemania sp. FL0916
TATTAAAATATTAAAAAAATAAAAACTTTTTATAAAAAAAACAATAGAACTATTTAAAATTTATTCCGATTATAAAAATCTAATTATATTTATAATTATAAAAAACTTTAACAAATAATATAAAAATTAATTAATTTTTTTCGCGAAATTTAATTTTAAAATATATTATATTAAAAAAAAAAACAATATTTAAATAAATATTTTTAATCGATAAAAATAAAAAAAATTCAAAATTTTTAAACGAAATATTTAAATATTATATTTTTAAAAAAAATAAAAGTTTACGTATACGGGCTATTTTTAAAAATCTTTCGGAAGTTTAATTATAATAGTTATAACAAGCTTACAACTTTTAAAAACTAACGGAACTATATAAATAAAAAAAATTAAAAATAAACAAACTAACTTATAAAAAAAAGATCTATTTACCCGAAACTTTACGAAAAAAGTTCGTTAAAAAATTTTACGAACATTTTTTATATAAATATTAAAAAATAATTAAAATAATTAAACATTTATAAAAAAAATACGATTTTTTTAAATTGTAAAAAATTATAAAAAAAATAATAAATATTTATAATATTTGTAATAAAATTAAAACCGCTTAATATAAACTTTACGGGTTTTTATAACTAATACAAATATTTAATAAAATATAACATATTATTGTTTAAAATTTTATTATTATATTATTACTATTAACTAACCCGGTTATAAAAATATAATACGATAAAATATAAGTTATCGTAAACCGATTTACAAAATATAACTATTTTTTACTTTTTAAAAACAATATTACTATTAAATAATTAATATATACCTTTATTTGTTAATATTTAAACAAATATAAACTATTTAAATAAATCATTTTTAATTAAAACATTTTTTTTATTTTTAAATTTAATATAAACTTTTTTAAAAAAATTAATATAAAATTTAAATTTTTAACCGTTTATTACTTTTAAACAAATAAACAAATAAAAAAATTAAATTAAACATTTAAATAATATTTCCGAAACTATATTAATTATAAACAAAATAATTAATATAAACTTTTATTTATAACTTAATTAGTTTATAATATTTTTATAAATAAAAATATAAACATATTATTTTATAAAATAGTTTATAAATATTAAACAAATATAAACCGATAAAAAAAATCTCGAACCGAAGCTCCCGCTATTAAAACAATCGCCCTAAGGGCTAAAATACTTGTTATAAAAATTAAAACAATATAAGTTAAATTATAAACTATATTTTAATTTATTTAATAACGTATATTAAAATATTATAATAAAAAAAAAATTAAAAAATTAATTCTAATAAAAAAAAATAAGGTTTATTTATTCCGATAAAAATAAAACTTAAATATTAATATTTTTTAAATTAAAATAAAACAATTAAATAACAAATTAAACTTTAAAAAATTTAGATTTTTTAAAATTAAAAAAATTATTTTATTAACTAATTATAAATTATCGTTATTAAAAACAATACGAATTTATTTTGTTTTTTATATTTCTTTATTTAAATTTATATTAAAAAATATATTATTAAAAATATAACTCGAAATCGAATCTAATTAAAACATTTATAAAATCGAAAAAATTTTAAATTCCCGTTAAAATAATAATAAATTCGAATATTTCGTTAAATAAATAAAGTATTTATATATTAATAATATTTAAAAACTTAAAAAATATTTAAAAACCGTTATAATAATTGTTAATTAGTTTTATTATTAATATTTTAACTAATTAAAATTAAAAAAACAAAATCGATTTTTAAAAAAACGTTAAACGTTTTTTAATTAAAACTAGAGTTTAATAAAACTAGCGTTATAAAATCTACGGAAAGATTTACTACGGCTAGGTAAACTTTTTCTCGCTTTTTTTCTTCGTATTTTCGCTCGATTTAATCTATTTTTTTTTTAATAAAAATATTAATTCTTTATTTATATAAAAACTCTTTTTAAGTTTTTAAACGGTAAAAACGCTTTAAACGCTCGTTTATTTTATTTTTAAAATTATTTATTTTTTTTTTATATTTTTTTTAACAATTCGTATATTATTTTTAAACTTTTTTTTAACCGTTTTTATTTTTTTTAAAAAATTTACAAGTTTTTTTTATATTTTTTTTTTCGTTTAATAAAAACGGGTCCGTTTTTTTATAATTATTATTAAAATCGATATAAATATATTGTTATAATATTTTTTATTTAAAATATAACAATAATAATTAAAAAAATCGTTAATACGGAAATAAAAAAAAAAACTTAATAACTCGTAAATAAAACATAAGAAAATTTTAAAACTATATTATAAAACATATTTTACCCGGGTAACACGCGTTTTTTTTTATTAAAAACGAAATCTTTTTTATATACGATTAAATATAATAAAAAAAATACTTACGAAAAAAAAAAATGTTTTCGGAATAAAGAATACGAAAAAAAAAAATATAATATTACGATCTAAAGTTTGTTTTAAACTTGTTTTATTAAAACAAACGCCCGTATTTTAATTACCACTTACCCGGGTCTTTATTCGGACCAAAAAGTTACGTGATATAAATCCCCGGGATCTTTTAAATCTTTTAGATCTTTAAAATCTATAAAATTATTAAAATCCGTAGAATCGCTAAAAAATTATTAAAAACGTAATAAACGGAAAAAAACGTTTTTTATTTTTATATAATATTACGATTTTTTTTTAACTAATTACTCGTTTTTATTTTTTAACTATTAATTTAATTTATAGTTTTTATTAAATAATACATTTTTTAAACTTAAAATTATTTGATTTTTTGTTTAATAACGGGGAATATTTTAAAAACTTTTTAACGGATATTTATTAAACTTTTATTATTACTTATAAATTAAAACCCCGTGCGTACTTTTATATTATTATATAAAAAGTCCGTTATATTTATACGGAATTTATAATTTTAAAAATTATATTTAAAAATATAAATATTTTTTAAATTACGTTTAAAATAATTAAAAAATATTTAAAAATATTTTTTAAATTAAATTTAAAATAGTTTATAAAAATATAAATATTTTTTAAAACAGATTTAAAATAATTAAAAAATATAAATATTATAATTATAAAAAACAAGTATTTTTTACATTAAATTTAAAAGTATTTTTTTTATTATTAATATAAAAGTTAATAATATAAATATTAAAATATTTTTTTAAAAAAAAATTAATAAATTTATTTATATTTTAATTTACCGGATAATATTATTAAAAATAAAAGTATTTTATAATAACGATATATTTTACGATAATAAAACTTAATATATATATTAAACTATAATATTTATTATTAATATTTAAAAGTTTTTTAAAATATAAATAAATGTTTAATATTAATATTATTGTTTATATTAGTTTATTTAATTAAAACTATTATAATATTATTTGTTTCGTTAGATTTAATTATATTAATTAAACGCGTTTTTAATAATATTTTCGACAGTGTTTTTAACGTCGTATTATAATATTGTTTTATTAATAAAACTATTATTTTATAAAGTTTTTAAAATAATTAACGGCTTTTATAAATAATTTTAATAAAAAGTTCGAAATTACGTTTATTAAACTTTATTATATCTGTGTTTAAAAAACTATTAATCCGAATAATTATAAATAATATAATAATTAATATATTAATAATTATATGTTTAACTTTAAAATAATTACCCGTATATTTATTAATAAATAATACTTTTATTAAACGGACGAATACAAGTTTTAAATATTATTCCCGAAGTTAATATCGTATTAATATAATTATTAATATAAACTAACAAGTATATTTCGAAAAATTATATATTAATAAATAATATAATAATAAAATAACCGGTTAATTAAAAAAACGGCATTTTACGGAACATTTTTAAATAATTAATAATTATTTAAAATATTAATATTTATAATTATATTAATATTTCGAATAATAACTCGAATATAACTTATTTATTAAATTTAATTAATAATTAATTAATAAAATATTTTAATAATATTATTAAACTTTAAATATATTATATTATTTAAACGATTTTTAATAAAATTAAAAACCGGAACAAGTTTATAAACAATTAATATTTTTAAAAATAAACTTTAAGTTAAAAAAAACCGTTTTTTTTTTACTTTTGTTTATAATTTATTTAAAAACCAGTGTTAACGTATAAGTTTTATATATTCGCGGGTATTTTTAATTATATTATAATTAAAATTGTTTTTTTTTACTTTTAATTAAATAAAAACAATATTTTAAATTAGTTATAATATTTAATATTTTAAAATTTAATTATTATTATAATATATCGTTAATAAAAATAAAAATAAAAGTATAAACAATTATTTTTTAATTATTAATTTCGATAATTAATTTTTTATTTAAAATAATTATAAATTTTAAAATTTTAATAAGGTTTATAAAATTAAATTTATATAAATTAAAGGTTAATAAAAAATATTGATTTAATAATTATACTACGTTTTAAAAAAAGCAGTTATTTTATTATATATTTTTAAAATCGATTTATATATAATATAATATAATTCGAAACTATTAATAAAAGTTAATATAAATAAAAAACGTATTTAATATTACAATTAACCGAAAGTTAACGTATAAATTAAATAATTTTTATTAAATTTTTTAATTTCGAATAAACCGGGGATAAAAAATACTTTATATATAAATAAAAAATACGATTTAATATAATTAAAAAAACGTCGGATTATTAAATATTAAAAATAAAATTAAAAATTATTAATAAATACGTATCCGTTTTTAAAAACGTAATTAAAAATAATAAAAATTTAACGAATAATTATATTAATTAATATTTATTTTAAAAAATCCGAATAAATAATAAATTTTTTAAATAAAACGTTTTATTTAATAATAAAATTAATCCGGATTTAATAATTATTTTTTACGTTTATTTAAATTAATTTACGGGCTTTTTAAACACGGCCGATAATTATAATAATATTCTTTTTTATTTTATTAATAACGTTAATTATTATTAAAAATATATTTAATTATTAATTTAACTTTTAATAATCCCGGTATATAGTTTATATTTAACCGATATAATTATATTTTCGATTATTTAAAATTTTAACGGTTTTTTAATAAAAACAACCTTTATAAATATATTTATATTTAATTATATTATTAAAAAAAATCGGATTTTTATTTAAAACAAAAAAGTATTAAATAAATTTATTAAAAGTTGTTTTAATAAACGCTGTTTATTATATAAAATATTAAATTTCGGAAAAGTTATTAATAAAATAAATTATATTAAAATATATAAACTCGGTTAAATAAAATAATAATAAATAATTAAATATAAATACGGGGTTTAAAAAAAATAAGTCTTGTTTTAAAACTTCGTTTTTATTAATTATTACAGCAATATAAAATTAGGATAATAATAATTTATTTAAGTTTAAAATAAGTTTTTAAAATTATATTTTAAATAAAAAAAGTTGTTTTTTAATATTACGTTTTAAAATATTAATAATAACTAGTAAATTATCGATTTTTTTTACGTTATTTAATTTAAAAAACGTAATTTTTTTTTATTATAAAATATTATTTATAAAAAATATTTTAATAAATATAATAAAAATTAAAAGTTATTAAAAAATCGTTTATATTATAATATTAACGGGTATATTTAATAAGTTTATTTAAAATTATAAATAAATTAACCGGAGTTATATTAATAATTTTTTTAAAAACGTTTTTGTTTTTTATAATTTTTTTTTAATATTTTTTTTTCGATATTTTTTATTTTATTATTATATTCGTTAATATTTTTTTAATTTTAATATTCGATAAAAATTTTAAATTTAAACGTAATAAATATATTTTTATTAATTAATTTAAAATTATTATTAAATTTTATTAATTTAATAATAAATTTTTTATTTTTAATATTATTAATTAATATTTCGGTTAAATTAATATAATTAAGTTTTTAATAAATTATTAATTTAATTATTTATATCCGAATAAACGATATTATATTTTAATTTTTTTTTTAATTTTTAATTTTAAAAAGCGGAACTCAAGAAGCCTTTTTACTTACTTCCTTTTATATAATAATATTAAAGCTAATAAAATTAATAATACGAATTTAATAAACAATATTATATTAAATTTTTATTATTACGTAAGAAAAAAACTTAAAAAAGTTATTGTTATTATTATTATTAATTATAAAACCTGTATTATATATCCCGAAATTATTATCGTTATTATTATATTTAAAAAATAAATAAAAACGTTTTTTTTTATTATATTAAATTTAATTAATAATAAAAAACTAAGGCTAATAATATTACGAGTTTTAATTTCGCGAATAAATCGCGTTTTATTTTTACGTTTTATAAAGTAAAGTATAACAGTAGCGGATACGGCGGAAAAAAAAAATAAAAAAAAAATAAAAACGATAAAAATAAAAAAAACGAAAACGAAAAAGACGAAAACAAAAAAAACCGAGATAAAAAAAACTGAAAAAAAAAAACCGAGAAAAAAAAAACTAAAACGAAAAAAATTAAAAAAAAAATTAAAATAACGAAAGTAAAAAAAATTAAAACGGAAATAAAAAAAAAATTAAATATAAAAAAAAAGATTAAATTAATAAAGCAGTTAATAAATATTATATTAAAAACGATATTTTCGAATAATTAATAAAATTTTTATAAGAAAAACGAAATTTTAATAAAAGGATTAATTATTTGTTAATATATAAAATTTAATACGTTTTTTTTTATAAAAAAGTTTTATAATAAAGCGTTATTTATTATAACGTTATAATAATAAATATTATATTATTTTTTATTATTTATAATATTTTTTATATTATTTTTTATTTAATTAAATAATTAAATAATTAAAATTATTTAATTTTTAAATATATTTTTAATTTTTTTTTAAAAAACTATTTAAATTATTTAATTAAAAATAATTAATATATTAAAAATTATTTTTTAATATTAAATATTTATTATAATAAAAACTATTTTAAAAAGTTTAATTTAAAGTTTATTTAAAACGTTTATTTAAATTTATACAAGCTTATTTAAATATTTATTACGTGTATTTTTTTTTATTAATTAAGCGAATTTTAATATTTTAACACGAGTAAAAATTTTAATATATAAATAAATTAATATATTTAAAAAAAAAAAAACTAATAAAATATTTAATAAAAAAAACAAAAAAAAAATAATTATTAATAAACGAATAAATAAAAAAACGAATAAATAAATAAACGAAAAAACGAGTAAAAATTTAAATAAAAAAAGTAAAAAAAGTTTTATTAATAAAAAATTTAATTATTATAATATTAGTTCAAGTTTTTTTGTTTTTTAATATAATAATATTGTTAATTTATTATAAACCGCTTTTTTATAACTTTATTAATTATTTTAACGCGTTTTTAATTATATTAATACTTAAAAACTTTATAAAAACAAGTTTTAATTATATTTACGAATATAGTTTTTTTTAATATCGCGAAATAAAAATCGTATACGTTTTATTAATTTATATTAAATTAATATTAATTTCGTATATAAAATAAGTTTATTTACGGGTTCGGTTTAAAATTTTGTTTTTTTTTCGGACGCGTAATTAAACAGTTATTTCGAAAACTAACTTTTAAAATATATTTAATTTTATTAATAAATATTAATTTAAAATTTTTAAATTTTAATATTAACGTTTTATATAATATTATCCGAAAACGGAAAACTTGTTATAATTAATATATTCCCGTATATATTTTTATATTCGGAAAGAATTTTCGAACAATTAAATAACGTAAATAACTTTTTAAAACTATTCGGGATTTAATTCGACATTTATATTTAATAATATATTATTCGATTAAATAATATAAACTTAAAATAGCTTTTATTACGTTTAATTAATTTAAAGTTTATATTAATTATTTAATATATTTATTATTATATTATTTAATACGTATATTTTAAAATTCTTTTAATTATTAATTAAACATTAACGAATAAATTTATATTCCGAAAAATTTAATTTTATAATATTATATATAAATTATATAATTTGTTTTTCGTTTTTTAATATATATCGATAATATAAAAAAACTTGTTATTAAAAAACTTAGTTTAATTTTTTTTATACGATTAATTTATTATATTAATTTAATAAAAAATAAAAATAATTAAAAATAAAAATAATTAAAAATAAAAATTAATAAAAATAAATTTATTATACGTTTTTATTAATTTTTTTTTAATTTTATTAAAAATAAAACAACGTTTTCGAATTATTATAATTGTTTTAAATAATAAAATCTCCGTTTTAAATTATTTAAATTATTAATATAATTTATTTTTTTATATTATTATTATTAAAAAATAAAAAATCGTTTATAATAAATAAATATATAAATAAATAAATAAATAAATAAATAAATAAACAAACGGATAAACGGATAAATAAACGGATAAATAAATAAATAAACAAATAAATAAACAAATAAACAAATAAATAAATAAATAAATAAACGATTAATTAATTTAATATTATTTATATAAATTAATTATTTATTTAATTTATTAATTATATATTTAAAAAATATTTAATTATTATCGAGTTTAATTTTAAAATCTTTAATTTTATTTATTAAAATTATTTTATAATAAATTATTATATAAATAATAATAATTATAATTATATAATACGTATTATTATAAATTATTATATTAATAACAAAGTTATAAAATATTTTATAATATAACTTTTTATTAATATAAATTTAAATTAAATAATTCGAATTATAAACGCGTATATTTATAATTTAATAAAAAAAAACAGTTTTATAAATTAATTTATAATTATTTTATAATTTTAAATTAATAAACAATTTAAAATTAAAACGCGTTAAATATAAATTATTTAACTATATAAATTATATATATATAACTTATTTTTTTAAACGTATTATTTTATTATAACGTTTTAAAATCGAGTTATAAATATACGGTTTAATTATTAAACCGCTTTTATATTAAACGTTTAAATTAAAAACGGTTTATTTTAATAAAACCGTATATATACAGCTTCGCTTTATAAAGTAATAATTATACTGTTATATTAAACTTTTTAAACTTAGTTAAATATCGCGCTAAGTACTTAGTAATATGGACTTAAAGTATTTCAACTCTTATTATCAGTAAGTTTATACATGTATACGGAGTACGAAGTACTATAAGTACAAAGTTAGTTTAACTTTAAGTTTTATGTAGTACGAAGATCTACAGTTAAAATAAGTATTTTTTATAAGCGATGTTAACTGGGCACCCTCTTTTTTGTTAGCTGGGCACCTTACGGGCTGTTTCGGACTGACACAGCTGGTTATTAAAGTTTCCCCACCTCCTTATTTGTTGCCCCTCTTACCTTTTATTGCAGATTCGAAGGAATTGGGCCTATAAGAGCTGTTTGAAGCAATTGAAGCTATAGTGGTGCTACTTATCGTACTAGTAATCGTGATTTTAAGAAGGTTTGCTACGTGTGAAGCTCAAACAACTAAAGCTTCGATCGCCACTTGGTACACTTTTTTTTAACACGCTCTTTTATATCGGCGAGCTCCGTTGTAAACTAGAAACAATTAACGTTTGCAATAGCTCGTAATACCCTCGATTAAAAAAGCTTAAATTGATCAAAACAGCTGTTTTAAAAGTGAAGCTAGCAAATAGTAGTTGTTAGTTGCGGAAGGCTTCGAACGCTCAATTGATCGAAGCAGTTGGTTGCAGTCGGGCTGCCAGCTGCACCAGTCCGAAACAGCCCGTAGGGTGCCCAGCTAACAAAAAGGAGGGTGCCCAGCTAACATCGCTCTTTTTCATCTGTCACTAGAAACCCACTGTCTGGGACCTACTCCGTACCGTACATACCTACCTTACTTGATGTTGCCATGTGGCTGTGATAAGCAGGAGCTGGTCGTCCCATCTGATCTGGAGATGCCTACAGAGTACTACTGTACCCTGATGGACTACCTATTATACCGCCTGCTTCGTACCTACATACCTATTATCTAGCAATGCGTGCCTTCAACCCCTTCTTAATACATGCTTGTCCTCGACAATCTACCGGTAGTCAATCCCGATTGATTCCTTACACTCTACCACTTCTCCATTCCAATTGTATACAATCCGACACCCGTCCATGGTTACGATGAGGCTTCTGGGCTACTGAACGACGACCAACTAGCTCAGTAGACGATAATAGTGAAGCTATTATGGAGTACCAGCCCCAGATTTGAACGCCCACAATGAGTGCTGCACTTACCGACTGGGCGAATAACCAGGCCCGCAGTGTGGGTGGGTGGATATTAGGGAACAATGCTATTGTACAGTTCGGCAAAGAGTGGAGATGGAGGTCTCCGACCCTGACAGGACAGGGACACGAGAAGGAGGGGCAGGCTTGAAGGCGCCGACGCCGCATCGTATATGTAAGGTATTGCTTTCTCGCGTCGCTTCGCATCTTCACATCGTCGCAGCGCATTCGCATTCCTGTCCTGCTCCGTATAATTATCTCCCACGAATTAGATGAGCAGCAGAGCCCGAGGTGTGCTCAGTATTTGCTCCATCCGTTCCGTTCGTTTGTCGTACGGTCGCATCGCCGTCGCTCCAGCAGCAACAACAGCAGCAGCAGCATTGCTACGCATAGCCAGATCGCCGTTCAGCTCGTCGACCGCCGCCATGGCTCCTCCACAGGCAGCGCTGGACTTCCTCGACTTTGTCAATGCTTCTCCCACGCGTACGCATTGTTCCATAGACACTCCAACAACACCCTACACCCTATACCATACGCTCTGCACCCGACATCATACACCCGACATGTAGCACCGACTACGCCCCCGCTCTCCCGGATCAATGACTGTGTGTGGGTTGTGTAACTGACTAACGAGAATGTCCAGCCTTCCATGCCGTGCGCGAATCTGTCGCCCGCCTCGAGGCCGCCGGCTTCACGCCCGTTAAAGAGCGTGACAACTGGTCGTCGACGCTGAAGCCCGGCGGCAAGTACTACGTGACGCGCAACGGCTCGACCATCGTTGCCTTCGCTATCGGCGCCCAGTGGAAGCCCGGCAACCCCATCGCCATGCTCGGCGCCCACACCGACTCGCCTTGCCTGCGCCTCAAGCCCGTGAGCAAGAAGTCCGGCGTCGGCTTCATGCAGGTCGGCGTCGAGACCTACGGCGGCGGCATCTGGCACAGCTGGTTCGACCGCGACCTATCGCTTGCCGGCCGCGTGCTGGTGAGAGACGGCAACGGAAGCTTCGTTCAGAAGCTAGTCAAGATCGACCGCCCCATCATCCGTATCCCGACCCTGGCCATCCATCTCGATCGCTCCTCTACGTTCAATCCCAACAAGGAGACCGATCTGTTCCCTATCGCCGGCATGGTCGCTGCCGAGCTCAACAGAACCGGTCAGACCGACGAGTCCAAAGACGAAAAATCCGATGCGAATCCAGATGCGCCCTTCCAGCCTCTCAAGAACATGTCCGATCGCCACCATCCCTACGTCATGGAGCTCATTGCCGAGCAAGCAGGCGTCTCTGTCGAGGATGTGGTCGATTTCGAAGTAGTTCTATACGATGTCCAGAAAGCCTGTCTCGGCGGTTTGAACGAGGAGTTCATCTACTCTGCGCGGCTCGACAATCTGGGCATGACCTACTGCAGTGTAATGGGCCTCATTGAGTCGGTCAAGAAGTCGAGCCTCAGTGAGGAGACTTCCATCCGCCTAATCACTTGCTTCGACCACGAAGAGATTGGCTCGACCTCAGCGCAGGGCGCGAACTCGGACCTCTTACCCGCCGTTGTGCGCAGGCTCTCGATTCTCGCTGGCGGTCGTCACGGCGACTCGGCGTCGGATAAGTCGTGGGAACACGTGAGCTCCGACCCGGACATCGACCTGAGCACGGCCTTCGAGCAGACCATGGCAGTGTCGTTCCTCGTGTCCGCGGACATGGCGCACTCGGTGCATCCCAACTACGTGGGCAAGTACGAGTCGAGCCACCAGCCCGAGATGAACAAGGGCACCGTCATCAAGATCAACGCGAACCAGCGCTACGCCACCAACGCCCCCGGCATCGTGCTCATCCAGGAGATGGCCCGCCGCGCCGGCGTCCCCCTGCAGCTCTTCGTCGTCCGCAACGACTCCTCCTGCGGCAGCACCATCGGCCCCATGCTCTCCGCCAAGCTCGGCGTCCGCACCCTCGACCTCGGAAACCCCCAGCTCAGCATGCACAGCATCCGCGAGACCGGCGGCACCTACGACGTCGAGCACGGGATCAAGCTGTTCGAAGCTTACTTGTCCAATTACTCGGAGCTTGAGCCTAAAATCCTTGTAGATTAGGCTTGGCTGCAGATGGCCGGTAAGCTAGTTTTTTGTGCGTAGGCAAGTAGGTAGGTGGGTAGACAGAGAGCATATGCATGCATACTTGCAGGCGATACTATTTCCTAGTCATTGGACTGAGAAGAATCTAATGAATACCATGACAATTCATCTTTCGATATAAATTCTGTGTGATCCGTGGCGTTTTTGCGTGGACTATATACGTACTTCTTTTAGATCGTGCCTTGAAGCCTTGATGCCGTTCATAATTAAATGCTTAATCTTGAAAGCTTGATCTTGAAAACCTAGTTTCACACTTGTTTACAGTTCATAGAACGAGATAGGCAATTGGTGATAGTAAAGTACGGAGTAATTCCAGCGAAATATAAGCAGTCGTGCTTCTTCAGTATTTTCAAGCAAGGTCACTAGCGTAGCCTTTGCTCTACCCGTTTGTGCTACTCCCTCCCCTCTCTCTCTCTCTCTCTCCATGTAATATAAAAGAACAACTAGAGAGGATAAACCACCACAGTTCTCTTGTCTACAGTATAAGTAGATACGTAGATAAACTGTCGAGCATATACTTATGGATTCATTTCAAAGAACAAGTTCCTCTGGGTCAGGGTAGGTTCGAATTGTGCAAATCCCCTTTTCAGTTAATACCTACGGCAGGTGCACTGGTCTACTTCACATAGTGACATAAAAATGCTCGGAAGCCTCTTATATTTTGATTCTCTACTTTATGTTTGGCCTTGGTGGCCGAAGGCGGAGGAATATTTCCGCTATTCCACGACATGAAGAGCATGTATATGAGCTGGCCAGTATCAGACAGTGATGGCGAAACATCTTCAAAGCCAACAAGAGCCTATCAATCTTGTGATACTGGTGAAATGATCTTCGTATGCCTATGACGAGGCAAAGAGAGCACCGAGAAAAGCGTCGCTTTTCAATTTCTTATCTATGAAGCCCCAATTTAAGGAACACGCCGAAACATGACAGATTGGTATAAACTGCTCCTCAACTCCTGTTATGTATGCAATAATGGCTAGACAATTGTCCCAATGGTCATTTTCTTTCCGCATATATCTCGTGGGGATTTTGTGTATGTATGCACCCTGCTCTCTCTCTCTCTCTCTCTCTCTCTCTACGGCTATCATTTTAGCCTATTAGAGTCTTTGAGCGTTTGCAGATATTTGGCAAACGTCTTTCTATCTGTGGAAGTGATCATAGATCGAAGGAATTCGTCTTCGTTGACGTTGACTCGAGGGAAAAGAGTCGACTGTAGATGGAGCACGAAGCTTTGGCCTGTCTTCAGATAGATGGCTTGTTCTAGCCCGGCGAGCTCATTCAATACTTGCTTGGTTTGAGCATCTGCCGAGGGCCGGAACTGTTCGTTAAAAAGGACTTGCCAACAGGCCGAGTGAAATCTATCGATCAAAATTAATTGATCAAATCCCGGAATGACTGGAGATGGTGATCCGAGTGTGGTCGGATTTGCCGAAATGGTGGCGACGTCTGGCCCACCCCAAACAGTCGTCATCTTGGTTAAGAGACTGAATGCAATTTTGCTCGCTGCAATATTTCCAGACTCGGGCTCGATCTCTGTAGCCAGGGCGAGGACAGAGCCTATCAGTTCTTCAAAGAAGCCCTGATTTGCTTCAGAGACGAGAACACCTCCTAGGTCATTGTTTAGGATAATGCCGAGAAATGTAAGGTATTCCCGTCTAAGCTCTGCGAGTTGTATTTCATCATCTGTACCGCTGATTGGCTCTTGCAGTCCTCCGAATACCCTTTGTAACAAGGGAGTCAGCAAGACATTGAGTACATCGAATATTTCGGTCTTGAATCCGAAGACGACTTGATCTAAGAGACGAAGGAACATAGCCATTTCATCCTTAGAAGAACTCTGGGATAAGAGACCTTGTATCCACTGGGTGAGTTGTGGAAGCACAGCAGGGCCCAAGACTCCCAGGAGCCGTGAGAACGCGAATCTACACGCGGCACGAACGTCAGAAAATGTGTTGAGCTCGTTCAGTGCTATCAAAATGGCCTCTGCGGCCCTCGCGAACTCGTCTGATACAGCCTTGGGAGGTGGGGGCCGTTGATTGGAGCTTTGGGCTCCAGGAGTCCAATCGGAAAACCCATGTGCTAGAGTACCTAAAGCCATTACTATGTGGTGGATTTGAAGTACGGCTTGAGTATCTCCAGATTTTGCCTGAGGAAGGTGCCGTTCCATATCAGCAAATAATGGATCCATGACGGAGCGAGCGTACATGGCCTGCTTTTCAGCGGGGGTGGCAGATGTGGATGAAATACAACCAATCGCTTCAAATAAATACAGCTGAGCGTTGAAAACGGCATCTGCTGAATTATCTGTTTCGTCCGAGGACATGTCATCGTCCGCATCATCGCTCGGCACCTCGGCCTTAATAGGAAGTAGGTCGCTAATAGATTGAATTATCGTTTCGGCGACATTGCCGACTTGGGCCCTTAAATGTTTTACAAACCGGAAGAAGAGATACCATGAGCGAGTACGGATTCGAACATGATCGTGATGGACGAGAGTCACGAAGTGTTCCAAGACTTGGCCAATCATAGAGGACTGCGTCTCAAAGTAGGCACAGTATCGGTGGCATATCTCCATATACTGCAGTAGGATAGCCGGATGAGGAAAATTTGCGACACCTGTTGCCCTGTTAGTATAATTCTATTGCACACTGACACGGATAAAGCGCATCGTACCTGATTGAACCATCTTGGTCATCATCGCGGCAAGTCTCTCCGACGCTTCAGGAGAGGGCTGGTTTTTTGTGCTCAGTCCCTGATTCGGCATGGCCAGTTCGCCAAAGAGATACATTTCGTGGAGGGCTAAGTCTAGGTCCCTCCAATCCAGTTGAGAGCCTCGCTCATCAAGAGATTGGAAGATATTCGCGACAAGGTTCGACAAAACATCTATATATAGGGTCTGGTTCACTGCAGCGACACTTTTCTGCAATACTTGTAATTTTTTACGGAGTTCTTGGAATTCAGCCTCATCTGTCTGCTCATCTTCGTTGCCCCATGATGATGTTTCATCGTAACGCATCTTCATGATGATGGCATTCAAGATAGGCGTAAGCATTTCGCTGAATGAGCCGGGGAGCTGCGGCATCTTGCGGAAATATTGCAAGACATCGGTAAGAGACGGGATAACGGTGCAGCATACTTCATCGTATTCATCGGAGAAGAAACGTAAGAGGAGGGGAGCAAAGTCATGAAGGAGCTGCTGTGCCTCGGTCGTCGTAGCGTCGCTGATAGAGCGGTCTTCTAACACTCTCACAAGGTCGGTCACAACAGTATTGACAAGTTTTGCAACGGCTTCAGCCAGGTCTGTGTCATAAAGGGGCGTGCCTTTGCGGTCGTTCAGTGGGGGACTCGCAATGAGCTGGGAAACGACTTCTCGCAGATTGAGAAATGAGATCATCTGCGTTTTGTCGGCTGGGCGCATTTTCTTTCCTACTATCTCGTTGAAGGCGTCGACCGCAGCATCACGAACTTTGTCGTTATCACCCGACGTATTCGTCCTTCCGATAAGGGGGAAGATCTGACCAAGCATAGCATCGTTGATGATCAACGAGATATCGATCCAGCTTACCCATTTCCCGATGACTTTGAGAATCATTTCAACAATTCCGTCATTCTGATTGCCGTACATCCCAAGCAGATCTTGCCAGGACTGTGCTATCTTTGCGACGTCTCTCTCCCGCAGCAAGTCCTTCAACTCTGTATGGATACGGACTTGAGCGTCCTGACGTGCCACCAAAACGTCAGCAATCTCGTCGTGGATGGAGCCAAGAATACGGAGGTAGAGAACGATTCCTGAAGCATTGTCGCGTCGCGAGCTACCGGGTGTGACAGTAAGAGCGAGAAAGTCGTCGATAAAGCTATTCCAACCCTCCTTATACAAGTGAACAAAAAGAGTAGTGAGGATCTGGGTGAGCTTATTTTGAAGAGCGCCGGAGTCGGGCTGTGACTGCTGATCGGAGGCGTAGTTGACCCGTATGTAGTCGAGGAGGGCATCCCGGAGCGAGATCAGGCTGTGGGGGTCAAGAGACTGTGCCTGAATGGCGTTGTTGACTATCTCGAGGGCGACAACACGGACGACTTCTTGCGGGCGTTGTGGTCGTGTGAAGAGCGAAACGCAAGCCTTCCATCCCTGAGAATCCAGCCGGAGCTGCTGCAGATATTGGACAGCTTGACCCTGGAGGGCATGGTCGGAGGTAGGGTTCCAAGCGATCTCGATGGCATTCTCGATCTATTTCGGTAATAGGCAGTCGTGTCAGCAACTGTATAGTACGTCAAAAGAACGAGAGTACGAAAGTGCAGGCAATAAGACGGGGGGTGATGCCATGTTTTCCCTAGACAGGCAGCCGACGGGACAGAGCAGATGATATGCGTAGATGGCAAAGAATAAGAGATGATAGCTGAATGGGATGGGTGGTGGGGCGCAGGCGGACTAGATGCAGAGGGGAGATGATACCTGGGACTCCATACTGCTGCTGCTGCCACTGCTGCTGCTGCTGTTGGTGCTTGCTTGCTTGTGTTCCGATGCTATGACAAGGAAGACACCGAGTTCATGGTCGGGACAGGCGAAGCGTGCGGCGAGCCGTGGCTGATGAAAGACTCTTTTCTACGGTGATGCGTGGTTACAGTGGCTCAGCGATGATTATGGCGATATCGGTAGTAGTGAACTTTATTCGATTGTTCAACGGTAAATAGCGGGCAGAGCTTGTGAATGACGACAAAAATTGTAGAGGATAGTTACGGAAACACAAGCACAGGCAAGGTGGCATGGAATAGTCACCCCACCTTGTCCCGTCAATAAAATGCTTCAGAGCGGTGAACTGGCCTGCCCCGCCATGGCTAGCAGGCACTGGAATTAGGTAGGGACCTCGGGTAGGTGCCTAACCTAGGTAGGTATCTAGCTATCCCCGCCTTCTTCAACCGCTCTGGAGCACAATACCTAAGTACGAAGTACCTCGGACCTGCCCAACTCAAGCGGCCAGTAGCAGCCACAGCCGCCAGCCTGGCTGCCGGTAAATCCCGGGGTATGTCCGAGGCTGCGGCGCCAGTTGCAGTCTGTCCGCCGGGCTGTCACGCAGCTCAAATTGGCAGCTACACAAATACGTGCCAAGTTGTCCTCTGTATAAAATTAGTAAGTTGATTTCTCAACTGTTATCATCCGGCAACCTGGCCGGTTTCAAGTTTGAACGATATACATGGACAAGCCACTGACATTCGTCCTGATACATCCAATCAATATGACAGGCAGCGATATGGACTATTACAACAATGTAGAATTTAGGTACGGAGTACCGGGAGTTGTGCATAGTTGAATCAGCATGACGCACCTTGAATTATCACCTCCCGGCAGCGTGCTTCTGAATTGGATATCCTTGACTGACGCACAGAACGCTAACAAACCGTACCCCCAGGTGAAGACGTCCTACTTACGGGGTAATCAAAGCAAGTCTATGTAGGTATGTACTTACATAACAGGCGCTATTCATGCTTTAAGGCTTAATGGAAGCCAGACAGGCGGCTAACTCGATATTCACTTCTGTGGTGCTAGTTAGGTATGGGATGCAAGGAATATAACATACACGTATGCCACCATATTGTCAAGATAAAAAGTGGTAATCGATGAGCAGCAGCATGGCATATCTCATCAAAAGGGTCCAGCCCAGCCCAGAACATAAATTTATATAATTAGATGAAAAGATGTAATAGGGGTATTGATGCGGCGATGCAGGTAGCATAATACTTATGTCTTGAGAAAATATCATGTTATTTAGAGTGCAGATCAAAGTAGGTAACTGATGGAGGAAAACAGGACCATAATTCATTGTATCCGAGCGGACACGACATGGCGGTTGGTTGTACAAGCAATATATCTCTGTCTTTGGTGGGTTTGATTACCTTCAAGTATCCCATAACTGATTGGCACCTTTTATACGGAGTACTACACTAGTGTACAGATGACGGTCGATTAATCTACCACTGTGATGCATTTCACAAAGTGCACCTATCATTTCTCAAGCCCAGCTCAATAAGTTGTTGTGCATCAGCGCTGATCTCTTGCCTTGAGTTCCTACTTCGTACAGTAGATTAACCTTAAGTGACTTGTGTTACTACTATGTGGGTTAGGCATTGTCACACGACTGGCGCCTATTCCAGCGTACAGGTACCGTACTACTCGCGCCAGCATCATGATTGCTCGTATTACTGATCTTTGCTCTTAAGTTCGGGACGTCAGCTGATGAGGCTATTTGGACAGCTTTTCTTCACGGTTCTGTCCAATAATTTGCATTGTCCAGAATTCTCACATGTCGAACTTTAATAAGGTGCATCTGTGTGGTGCTGTAAACGCCACGACACATAAGTCTCGGAGCCACCACCAGCTATCCTCGCAGTGTTGATTGCAGGACACTCTAAGCCACGCTAATCCCTGTTATTCCGATCCGCACCAGAACAGGAGAAGCAGGTCCACAAATGGGTGAACAGCCTCGATTTCCTGAGCGCGGCAGTGAAAAGCTCAAGTCATTCGCCAGGGCTTCCCCAACGGCCCTTTTCGGAGGTCACGGGCACAGTAATCTCTCTCAGAACCTCTCTCGCCCAATCGATTATGACTAGAATAGAGTAGCATCTACAAAATACACAGAAGGCACAGAGAAATTTGCATATTTGTGCCCAGCTCAATTGCTTCAACAGAAGTGTTCAGAAGACTTCCTCTTCATACATACTCCGTGCCCAGCACAAAACGAACCGTGGTGTAGAGGACATGGGCAGGTACGTTGGTATTTGAGCATGCAAGGGAAACATCCATGGACATGTTCCTGCATTAGCGCAGATTTCTGTACTAACGGGTGGCTGATTCATTCTGTACTACTTTAATGGGTACGTACCATCTTTTGCCTAGCATTTCTTCTACTATTCCATTAGAAGGTGGCTAGCATAATTGCGATCTGATCAATTAAACAATTCATCTGGGGAATACGATACCGGATATCCGTCCTAGAGTTGCTAGTGTGATAGGTAAGTCCGGCATTTATATTATCACAGAGAAGTCGGTACGGAAAATCGCGGAAAAGTTGTCCTAAGTTAGCCTTCAGATTCGACTCAGGGGACAGAGAATAGACCCTTTTGACAAACTGGCCTAAACTGGCCTCCATGTCTTAGTTTATCTACTCACTACTGTGCAATCAATTCTGTTCTATACCCAATTATCATCCATACGTACCTATGTAGGTACTTTGCCTGAGATGTGATAGGCGCCATGTCACTGGACCTCAGTTCATCATTTCACGAAATAAACCCGCTGCCAAATGTTTCCATTGGGCTATTGTAGGACCATGGATGCTAAGCTGCTTACACTGGTGTTGGTGTACATTGAGGATCTCATTGGCTAGTCTGTTTCGGTCTGCTCAGGATCTGCTGTTTATGCGGAGAACACCACACCCCTTACCAACTATCCTTACCGCCGAACCTGCGCCAATGAAAACCTGATCTTGCATGAAGCATCTTCCCCACATCAAATGAACATGCGCGCTGAAGTAAACCAGATCCATTCAACCCCATGGCCGGCATGAAAGCGCTTGGCTCTCAGCTGCAGGCGTGCCAATCATCGACGAGGCTTCAGGTTCACAACGGTCTGTCGAGTCTATGCTAATGTCTATGTCCCGCTCTCTTCAACGGATCTTTGTGCTTCTTCTTCTTAGGCACCTACCGAGGAGCCCTTGTGTTCACCGTCGGGTCTTTATTCAACCAAGAACTCCGGGCCTATTGTGTCTAGAATTTTGTGGACAATGAGCGTCGTAATGAAGAGGATGATCTCTTTTAGAGCGTTCAAGTTCCTTTCATGTGGATCGGCCGAGCAAGTTACCGAGTGTAGACCGCTCCAGCACGAACATGCAGTCGACCTTTCACACTACCGCTTACGGGTCCATTCTGCGTCTCCGCTCCCCTGAACGAGGGGATGCCCAATGTGTCTAATTTCCCAATAGCGCACACTGTTCCCAGTACAGTACAGTGTCTACACTAGTGTAAGTAGTGTACAGTACACTATGTAGCTAGGTAAGTGGGCTTGGTGGTTCCGTCGGAGGGAGGGTTACTACGAGGCGAGGATCGACGCCCTCCTATCCTTTGTCCAAACAACCTATTAATACCTGACACCCTTTGGCCGAATACACACTCTTTTCCTTCTCTTCCCTCTTCAGCCCAACAGCCAGTCTGCAACATTCTGCTCACAGTCTTGACTTCGGTCGTCCACTCTTTGAAAACGCTCTATCGAAAGCTCTCTAAGCTTCAACGACATTCTTTTACTACCAACCAACACTACCTTCAAGTTCGCCACTTGTTAATCCACCCCCAACCTTCAAAATGCGTTACTCCGCCATTGCCCTCTTCGCCGGCGCCGCCCTGGCCACCAGCACCGTCTACTCCACGGATGTTGTCACCATCACCTCGTGCGGCCCTGAGGTGACCAACTGCCCTGCCAGCGCCGGTTCCTACCCTACCCAGGGCAGCTACCCCGTCGAGTCTTACCCTGCTGCTGAGACCACCACCACCAGCGAGGCTGCTCCCACCAGCACCTCTTCTCCCAGCGAGAGCTACCCCGTTGGCGGTGCCTACCCCAGCTCTTCGTCCGAGACCTCTGCTGCTTACACCTCGGCCGCCTACACTCCCAGCTACCCCGTCGGTGGCAGCAGCTACAGCGCTGCCCCTTCGAGCTACAGCTCTGCTCCCGTCAGCTACAGCAGCTCTGCTCCTGCTAGCTACCCTACTACTCTCGCCACCTCATCTGCTTCTGCTCCCAGCTACCCCAGCAGCTCCGTGGTCCCGGTTACCTACACCACCTGCATTCCCACCACCCTGGTCAGCTACTCGACCGTGACCTACGGTTCCAGCAGCACCGCTCCCGTCTCTTACCCCGGCAGCTACCCCGTCCCTACCAACGCCCCCACCGGTGGCTACACGTAAGTGGTTTCCAACAGAACATGAGAATTGATAGATCCATTCTAACGCTCTGAAACAGTGCTACTCCTTACCCGACTGGCAGCCCCATCCCCACCGCCGGTGCCTCCACCATGGTCGGCTCTGCTTTCTTCGCCGCCGCTGCCGGTATTGCCGCTGTTCTCTTCGCTTAAGCAGATAGCAGGTCGCTCTGCTTCCAATTTCCTTGTTGATGACCTCTACTTTGTGTGTTGACAAGCCCAGGAAGGGGAAATGAGGGGTTACGGCAAATTTAATGATACCCGCGCTGCTGCGTGTCGGGTGGCCCCAACCGATTCTGTGTACTTAATTTTCTAATTGTACCTAAAAGGCGTCTTTGGGAATTGCGTCCTTGCTTTTTTGCGAAGAAGATAGACAAGATTGCTGTTTCGTTGAATCTTGCCCCGCGCCCAATTTTGTCTGTTATTTACAATCCCAGTACAAACCTTGAATGCTTCGAATATTTACCAACTAGATCTCATCCTATCGTAACTATTCAGATCTATCAACTGCCAAGTAAACGTGAATCGAACGGAAATGCCTCGATGCCAACCAATGCATATACCAAAGTAGTTTGTTTCGGACCCCTGGCTGGTAATGTTTGCCCCGGAAATACAAGTGGGGTTTCCCCTGTCGATCACTGCTTAGCCTTCCCAGACCCCGGTCTAGTCAGGTACCAAAGGCACGAGGTATTTGTGTATTCCTCCACTCCTCTTTAACCGGCGCGCTTTTTCCTTTCGCTCACCTTCTCCTCATGACTCGCTTTACGGATCCTTTCATTCTCTCTGCTTTGAATCCCGGCTTTGCCGGCCAGCGAACAATCGAGTTTAAAAGAAACGGCTAGAACGGTCCTTACCACCGGCGGTTTCCGTTGTTGTATGGCTGTGTTCAATACCAATTCAATACGTGTACAAACAATGAAGGGATAGAGTCTCATGTCAATCTAACTGCACAAGAGTCTCGGAATCTTCTTCACTTACACCGCTTAAGCTTCTTCCCGCTGATAGACAAACCGTGATACAAGAACGGGATACACCCTGTTCAAGGCCAGAATATGGTTATATTTTGTACGCACCCTGTGACCCGGGCCTGTGGTTAGCCATGCACAGGCCGACAATCAATCCCGAAGAAACTACTCACCGTATTCGTGTATAATCTCTTCGATTGAAAAAAGCACCCAAACAGCGGACCAAACTCTCAACTATATTTAAGAGGTCTCAAGTTATAACATATTACACCAACCACCTTCGTAGTGTTACCAAACGACTCGATGTTTCTCTAATTTTGGTTGCTAAATTTACTGTATTACTACGTACCTTGTATCTCTCTATGCGGGTTTTTTTAAATGTCTCTGTATGACCTGACCTGACTAGTAATATCTCCATTGGATGAGAAGTAGTGAGCATTGGGGGCTACGCAGGGATCCGGGAAGATTGCACCGACGTCATAGCCTTCCTGCAATCAAGGATGCGCCTTGCTTTTTCGCCCTGACCACCATCGTCAAACACATTTAATAGGTTTTCTACGGAGTAGTTATTAGGAGAATCACAGCTTGAGTGAACCCATCTAGCTAAAACGGCGAGCTTCCTTCTTTTCTCCACGGCTAGTGCATTTATTACTAAGAGGTGTAATTGTGTCAGCATAACTGTTCAATCGGTGTAAGCGCTGTTGTGTAGGAGGAGGTGGGTGGAACAGCTGCCTGCTTTCATTTTTTATGATTTAAAAAAAACTACTGAGAGGTGTATAACTAAGTGTTACCGGGATGGATCTATCATGGTATTTCCTGTCTTATTGTCTCGGTTATTGCAAGCGCCAACTATGGCCGGAAATGATGCAAACCGCTCCTTTCTCTGAGAGCAAACGAAGTAGCTCGGCATGCCTAGCCGGTGTATACGAGCAGGCTATGAGAACGAATAGTATGTACCAATGATAATGGTTGTGTTTTTCAGTTACGGGGTACCGGTAGGTTAGGGGCAGGCACCTGAATACCTACTACGGCTTCACGCTCGTGTGAAAGACTCTGCCTGTCCGTCTTGTTGTTCTCAGGTATTGTCACTATTCGATCTAGGATTCGAAAATGGCACATCTAGCACCAATACTTTCCGAAGTACGATAAGTAGCAAACATGTTGAGCTAGTTCAAGTTTTCGCTCAGATTCACAATCAAGTTATAACAAATATGCGAAGAAGTTATGATGAATTATCCGAGTAGTTCCGGAGCACCTAATATTTCATCTGCTGATTCCACCGCTTCCTCACAGTTCCGAACACCATACCGTCAAACCTCTACACCGTAGCTTGCTTTAGTCGTAGCCACACCGTCTACTGAAGACTGAAGCCTGCTCAGCTATCGTAGTTACGCACCGCATCAAGGCAGCATGAACCTCTGTCGGCCGAATTGTACCGACTTATTGGATCCGGTATCTTCCGAGCGCTCTCGACCACCTCTGTTATAATAACCAACCCTCTTTAATAAGTGTATAAACCCGGGAGGACGGTACTTGTTGATAGCTATAAGCACGCCGGTATCTTCCGTGTTGCCAGGACCCGAAGATTCACGAAGAATTACTGCCGCGTTAACATGCTACTGTGAGCTCCTGTTTTCTCCGTTGAGAAGCACCGTTCTTTGCTAGGAGGATGTTGGCAAATTACTCTGTGCAGTTGATGCTATTTATAGTGTATGGTCAATACAATGTACGCTGTCACCAACAATTTTTCTCTGGTATGTATCCCGAAGGGGACGCCCAAGCTAAGATTATTTTCGTTCTTCGATGAATGGGAAAACGTATTGCGCTTTTACGAAGACAAACCTTACCTTTACTCCCGAGACACAGCCTAGCTGCGTTTGCAAACCACGACCAGTGTCACTGCTCGGGCGACGCATCGCGTGACAGACCCTTGGAGAGACATTTGAATTGTTATTGATATCTCTCTTTCAGGCTCTAATATCATATGCCCCCTGTCGTTTGGCGGGCTGGGCTAGCCTTTGGCCTGTTTCTGCTCCCTGAGTTTGGTGCTAAACAACGTTGAATTGAAAGGGCGAGACACAAAGACGAGTTGAAAAGACAAGTCTATGGAGAAAACCGGAGCATCAAATCAAAGTATGGGATAGCTTTAGATACGGATCCAGACTTATCGCAGTTGCAGATAGAGGCGTATCACAGATTCATGCTAATACTCCTAGCTATAGCCGGGATGACACGTCAGACAGGATATATATGCCCAGGTGCTCATCACTCACTATCAGTCTCGCAAGGGATGAGGTTGAACATAAGACTAAGCGGTGCTGGTGGCTATTTCCAACCTCTCTTCCCTGAGAAGAATAAAAAATCCGAGCTGAAAAGGCGTCACGAATCCGACCAAAGTTCTCATATATCTCTAGGGCATCACACAAGCACGATAGGTTCAGTAGCATATTGATAGATCAAGTCTAAGTAGCAAGAGAACAAGGCCTTTGGCCTCTTCCATTTCCATTAGTAACATATGTATGCTAAATAATTTTGTTACTCTGTTGAAGTTCATCGCTCAAAATCTAATGATCGCCATGAGGATCGCTCCACTTCCAGCTCTAGGCATGGATACCAAACACCCGGGTATCCCAATATCTTCTTCTTCTGTCTGGCGAAAAGAAAAATTGTAGGTAGTGTAGGTAAATTTGTTGGTTGATCGATAGAGTTCATCCTCGACGAGCAACAGAGGTTCGCAACCAAATAGGCCTCATCAAACCCTCTTATCCTTCTATCCCACACGCAAAGCTATGCTCGCTCGCCGTCTCATCTCTCCCGGTAGGATAAGTAGAGAATGCAGAAAATTCAAGAACAAAAGAAATAATGCAGAACATTAAAGAAACCTTGCGGCCTTTCTTCTTGACCTGAATCACGTAACGTCGCCCTCTACAGAGCCCCAATTCGATGCAGGGACCCTGCATATATGCACGCTAGAATTTCAAAATGCCTTCGACTATAATTCGACAAGTCGCAGGTGGTGCGAAACAAGTAGTAAGCAAGATCGCCAAACCGCGCATATCAAACCGCTCGTCGAACGGCGGCTTAGTGCCCGTGTGACGGTGACATCCGGCCGCCAAGGGCCCCGTATATCTTATCGACTGATGATTTCCCTGATGTGCGCTCCGAAAAAGTATCAGATGCGACAGAGAGAATTGTGCATTTCTTATGGCTGCATCGGTTTGCTGTCTGAGAGAAATCGAAGAGAAGTGTCTCGTATAAACTTGTAAGAGCAAAAGATGAGCCGAGATGTCCAAACAAGGGTATCAAGTATTATTATGAGCCGTATGGATCAACCATAGGATTTGAATGTCATAGAAATGATTAGTACACTGGTGCGCCGAAAGTGTAAACGTTTTTCCTTCAAGGCTCGCACGAATTACTCATGAGCCAAACCGCTTCTGCCAATGGAACCATTGCAGTTGGAGGAAAGTATTTCGTGAGTTTGCATAAGCATGCCAAGAACAACATTCGCAAACCCTATGCGCTTTGATCGGCAGCATAAGTTTGACCACTAATGGTAGAATCCTTGATTTGGAGCTGAAATGTGTTGTGCTCCACCTCTGACGTGTACACTTCCGATAGAGCCATTACAAGTGACTGTGAGAACTGGCTTCGGAAAGATGCGCTAGCTCAGGGAAAATTGCGGCGGTCGCCGAAAATTTTGCGATACCTGGAGGGTGGTCGAACCCAACCTTAAAAGGTTCCGCGGATACCAATTAAAGTGCAATTTCCAGTTTTGGCCATGCCTCATGCTCCCTCATACATGGCCGTGGGGTGGAGAGTCACTAGTAGATCTCGGCATTCGGAAGTAGATTCGCAGGAGGACTGATTGGAATGGGTTCCTGCGTGAGTTTTCCAGAACACGTCGGTGGAGTAGGGATGGTTGCGGGATCGGATGCTAGGGCGCTATTGAGTAATGCCCAAACCGGCATTCGGGCTCGTTGGAGCCATTTGTGGATCCTGGGTCGCCGATGGACCTATCCACGTTTCGTGTCCTGCCATCAAGTCTTGCTTCCACAAGAAAATTGCTGTGTATTGGTCGTCGCAGTGGCCGGCGCGTCAAAATACCCACTCTAACGGCATCGTCGATATGGCTGTCGGCTACTCAGTACGTAATTATAACGAAATCGATTCGGGACGTGGCGCGCAAAATTCCAGTAGTTTGTGTCTCCGCGGAGAATCAGACTTCTTGCAACGTCGACGTCCATCGAATGGGTACGCCGCCGGGTCCAATCTCGTAGGGCTTTGTGGCCGCTTTCCGAGGCGGGAGCAGCCAGCGGGCGTGGCCCTCACGTTGGTCGTCCAGCTTTCCCCTCTTTCGCATGAGGTGCTCCATGACCGCAATGCGGATAAAGTCAGGGTTTTCGCGGACCTCTCGTTGGCGTGGGCCAGGCGGAAACAGCATCACTGTGGAGGCTTTATTCGAACTTGAGGCCTGAGCCGCCTGCCGGGCTGCCTTGGACGCTCCCCTGGACCGTTGTACTTTGTATGTTTCCATTTGAATGGAAGCTGTGTAGCTGCGAATAGGCGAAGAGCCTCGGACTTCAGGTCGTATATTGCTGGCAGGGTTCAGATACCGCCGCATCGCCTCGCTGGGTTCTTCCTCTAGGACAGGCGGTCTCTTCTCATCCGTAAACGGGACTCTCGGGTCAATAGTAAGTATTGATCTTGTAAGAAGATCATCGGGAGGAATGGAAGACGCAGTGAATGTAGACAGAGTACGAGCTGCGGAACGCAAAGCACGAAGCGATGCTGTCAGGTTGGACTTAAATACTGATTTGAAAGGCATGATAACCAGTGTCTGCTTGTCGGCTGCCATGATAGGCTTGACGCTGAAATCGAGCTGCTCGCTTTCCAGAGATACTTTAGATAATGGATCTTCAGGCTGCTCCCCAGGAGGTGAAGTGACAGGTTCTAGGGACCGCCGTGGCGAACGTATCCTTCCACCCCTAGGTGTGATGGGAAATTCGGCCGATGCAACAGCACCGAGCGATAAAGAGTCACCTAGTGAGGGTAAACTGTCGAAAGAAGCCGTACGCGTAGAGTAAGGAGTAGCAAATCCGCTATCGGCGTGCAATAAAGCATCTTCCTCAGCGAGTTCGTCCGGAGGGGTAAGAAGATACTCTAAAGGGCTGCGCTCAAACGAAGATATACCGAGATCTTCCTCTAGCTCAAAACGCAGCTCTTGGCTGAGATCTTTTTCTGATACTTTCGATCGTGGTACAATGGAATCTACGGTCATCCGTGGATCTTTCGTCTCCTTTGACCGCAGACTTCGTCTCCGTTTCGGTGGTGGAATATTGGTGATAGCAAGCAGAGCGGCCACCGCGGGTGGTACGGCATCAGGAGAGTGGACATCTTTCCGTCGACGAGCTGACGTAGACCGCGTCCGATTAGTGGTCGCCTGGTGATGATGTTTGTGCTTGATAGGAATCTGCATGGCGCTTGATGGCGTAATCGGTCGTGCAGCTGTGGTCGCCATTGTAGACGTTGATGGAATATTGTTCCGGGGAGCTAGATGGTCTAAAGGTGATGGTGTTCGTGTGGGTATCGCTCTACTCGCATTATCCAGAGTCACATCCGAAGTTAGTTCTGTGGGGAGCACGCGACCAGCTTGAGCCTCATTCTTTCCGAAAGGTGGAGTGCGCGGCCTTGAAGTCGACGATGGAAGTGTTGAGGTTGGCGGACGATGTTGGGGCAATGGGGAAGGTTTGCGCGCATGTAGGAACGACCTTGGGGTGATCATGATAATAATTGTAATGGCCGGGTCAGATCGACCAGGTCTACTTCCAATAATATGACAGAACCCCGAATTACCTAACTAGGGAGATTCGTTTAACCCAGTGTAACAAGGCCTGTCCGGCCCAGCCGCTGCGAAGCCTTGACTAGGGTATATACTGGAATAGGCAAGCGGATATGATGTATGAGTCGCTGGCTGCTTTCTCGCCCGTAGCCATCGGAGGGTCAACATACCGGGAGACCAAACGAAGGCAACAGGTATCCGACCTAATAATATCTGGCTAATAGCCCGATATTGCAACTGTTGCAACTGAAAAATGGAGTCGCGTTTTCACGTTTCCCCCCAAATAGTTGGGTTGTGACTCCCTATCGCAATCTATTTATTTGGCCTGTGCTTTTGTATTTTCTTTTTTTGGTCCAGCTCAGACGACTGCTGCAGGGCGGCAGACGGTGCAAGGCGAAGCACTGTACCTGGGTAATGCGTAAAGTGGTCTGGTGGTGCAGCAGGGTTCATCAGGGGTCCTGGGGAATTCTAGTACGTAAGAGTTGGTGCTGTGTGCTTGTGTCAGCATGGGCGCTGCAAGTCACGATCCCAGCGAATTGGGTGAGGCTGACTTTGAAGGTGACGTCGACGGCCCTTCGAGACACAGCCAATGTCTCTTCAATCACTGCCTACTTTTCGAGTCGTCCGCACACAGAGGAGAGAAGACTAAAGTGAAGATGAGGACAAGAGACGAGGTGAAGAGGGGAAACGATATAGCAGAGGCGCGTCTGGTCTGGCTAGGGAGAGTATAGATAAGCAGCCTTTGTGGTTTTAGGGCCGAGATGCAGGTGCACATACAGTACAGCCCATGCGACTCAGGCACTGGAATTGGAGGCTGTTTGTGGTGGTCGATAAGGGATCGTTTGAGATCTGGTGCTCCACGCAAGTGGCAACAGGGAACGACTCATGCTCTGCGACACTGCAAGAAACTTCGTCGTCGCATCGTCAGTTTACAAGAATGATGCCGCTTTTGGCCAGAATAGACTTGCAGCCATGTTTCACTGCCAGTTCATCTTGGAACTTAGCCTCTCAGACATAGGTCCAATCATGATACCACAATCGATGCTGGCAAGGAGATAATAGATTATCACTGTACTAATTACTACCTACCCATGACAAGGTCGGATTAGTAGTAATGTAGTGTGCAGAATAGTGTGCATGGCCGCGAGATCCGTGGAATCCGATCCGCCAAGTCCTGTGCGGCTGCCTATCATTCGCAGCAGATAGGGAATGCCCGTAGTGGATTTATCATGCGCGCTGGGATTGGGTGTGCTGCCTGTGCGCGCCGTACCTTGATAAGGCAGCCTGCCCCTTTAGGAGATATCTTTAAATGGAACCTGCAGCGGAATTTTGGGGTTGTTGGGGTGAGACCCAGTCAACCTTCTACTTGTCGATACTCCGTAATTGGAGTCGATTTAATCCATTCTTTTAACCATTCTTCTCTCATTAACTCTGAATATTATTGTTAGCATCTGCCATTTATGACCGCTGTATACCTACGCCAGAGTATCTCGTATCTACCGACTCCTTGGACAGTTAATAGTGCGCCCGCTAAAAGTTAACGGCCACAAATAGCCTCTATCCGCGAGAAAGGCTAATCCTAGGTAGGTATGTGACATGTCATGGGCGTTGCTTAGCTCATTGCGGGGAAGTTCAGCACACCAACTTGTGACGTGGTTGGCCTGCCTAGGTAGCATCCACATGCCACGACAAGTGTCGCGTGGGGACTTCTGCTACGGAATGTGAACCATGCTACGCGTGCCATGTATCAATTGCTAGACGTGCCATGTCTCCACTTAGTTCGCTTGGCTCTTACCCTGCAACCAGACTTTGGTGCGAAGTTGAGCAAGGATCGAAAGAGAAAGGTATTGCAATGTCGCAGGTCAATTACTTACCTACGAACCCTGCCGGTAGAGATGGCTCTGTACGAAGTAACTACTTAGGCAGGTTAACTGGTAGGCCGTAATTACACTTAGCTAGCTATGCAGTGCTTCTATTTGAGGCTGATTTTGCGGCCTGTAGCTGTATTAGACGTTTATGTATTACTCCGTAACCCGTATGGCAATATATTCGGTAATAGCCAAGCCGCAGAAGTGGTCGTAATTAGTAGGTCAGGTACGAAGTAGGTAACCTTAGTGCTATCGCGGTCGTAAAACACACACACTTGTGACATAGCAGTACTCTTGGGTATTCGGGTTTCTTACCCAAAATGGGTTGCCAAGTGAACTAAGTGGAGACATGGCACGCGTAGCAATTGGCACATGGCACGCGTAGCATGGTTCCGGAATGTTAATGCCTAATTGTGTGTACTTCTGTAGGTAGTCAACGAGAAAACAAGTAAGCTGATACTCACCCATCCTAGCCTTTTGATTAGCTTCAACCCGACTTATCAACCCCACGCAAACTACGACTTCCATTGATCCGGAGTTGTACATGTGAATAACTGATAGCCGGACTGCTCTTATGAGCTTCCGCTGTGAATGCCATGACCAGTCTGCTTGTTCCCACGTGATGTCCGGCATTCGGCGCTGCCCACAAGCTGTCAGCCTCAACGCTCGGTTTCCGGTGCTCTCAGCTTGAATCTGATCCTTATCAGCTTTAAAAGGCCCACTTCTGTCCCTCTTTGAGAGTTCTGCGTTAATTACTGTAGCTACTTCTTTCTCACCACAACGTTAAAGAAGTTTATCCACCTCCAATTGCAACAGACCCGTATTAATCTTCGCAATGTAAGGCAACGTTTCTTGAGTTTTCGCCCTGCATATGTAATTGAGACCGGCGCGCTCTTTACTCTAGCACGAGACCAAGCCCCCACCACCCACTAACTGCTGGCCAAGACTAACTAGCGTGGACCCTGACCAGTTCTGTTGTTTGCTGTTAGGCTTTGCACCCAAAAGCCTGCTCCTATCTAACAACGAGAAACTCCAAAGACAGGTACGTTTGTTATAGACTTATAGATAGTGAAATGCAAGTATACCGGCCTCATGCCGTGTCACCATATCACTCAGCAATGAAAGTAACCTCGCGCAAATACTTACACCTCCACCCAGACGAAGACAATGTTTGTCTATTTCCGCAAGGAAGCCGACCTGGAGCGGCATTACGAGCGGACTCGTCCACTTGCAGTAAGCAGAAGGACGGCACAACCCGCCCGCCAGCGTCAGCGAGCAGCCCAAGTCCCCATTTCTCGCCGTGATCACCAGCTGCGCGATCACTATCGAGACCATCTTCGACTGTGCGCCGACCGCAAAGTGGATGACCATCTTCGAGACTAAGCGTTGAATGAATGTATCATGTCGAAGATCTCGTGTGCTTGCAACTGAGGATTGGATCTGGACAGTTCTAATGGCGTTATCATACGTTTGTCAATAGTCATTCGCTAAGTTGGTAGTTGGTCTTATGAACCTTTTCGCACACTTTTTCATGCTCTGGCCCAGTGTTAGCTCGGCTTTGGTTAAGGTCACGATTAGTCCTTCATATCAGTCTCTCTCCAGATTCCAGAATGCATGCACATACTTATAAGGGGGCTTCAACAGCAGGATGACTAAGATTCCATCTACTTGTTATTATGTAGGTCGCATGTCTAGCAAACGTTGAGAAGTCAGGCGCGTTTAAGTGTCATGTGGCTTTAGCCACATATCATAGTCTGCAAGCCATTCTTTTCAAAGGCCAGCCCAGAACTTACTTCTACGTTGTATATGTGTATAATACCCATTTGCAACATTTCTAGATAGGTGTGTCGCACAACATCTGCAGACATCAGTCACCCGTCGGTAAACCCAAGCGGCCGGGTATGTACAGTAGCGGGCTCCTATCCCATCGCTGAGGGCCGTTCATTCATAAAAGGCCGAGACATTTTCTTCTACGTACATACCTTACATTTATCAAAATACAACAGAAGTTCCTGATCCCGGCCGCAAATTCTGACGCATAGAGATGAAATCGCATTGAGATGAAGTCATCGCATTCCCAGAACCACCATGTTCGGTCCTATATCACATGCAAGGGAGATCGCGCTGCTCGCTGTTTTTAGACGGACAACTAGATGCCAAGGAGGAAAACACGTCTTTAACCAAGGAGAAGCTTGATACCGACCAATGAAACTGCGGGGGAAAAAGTTCCAAACCGTGATATTGTACATATATAGATGTAGATCGGGTACTTATTATCTCCCCCGCACCATGCCATCTGAGATCGCCAAATCGCCAGATAGGAAAGCCGTCCGGGAAGAAAGAAGCTTGGGGGGATGTGCAATGCAGTGCCGGAATCGAGGCTATTGATCGTCGGCCGTGAAGTTACAGCCTGCATTCTTTTCAGGTCATTGTTAGTCACCATCGCGATCGTGAGTCTGCTACGCGGGTGGATTCGCGAGGAAACTTGTCGCTTTTTGCTGCCCGTCAGAATTGCATGACGCACGCGAGTTGGAGTGTCCGCGCGGGATGTTTGCTTGTTTTTTTCCCTCCCTTGCTTGCGACAATCGCGGAAAGTAAGTAAATGTTTTCATTCGGCTCAATTGATTGAGCCGTTTTGATGTCATCTATCGACATGTCTATCATCTCGAGTCTAGATCTTCGCCTACGCGCTAAGACATATGTTTAGCAATTGGGCTTCCTTATCAAAATCTTGAAATTTATCGGCATGTGCCTCGAGTCTATGGATAGCTCCTAATTCTAATAGCCTCTTAACGAGCCCCGGATGTTTGAACAAAACCCACTGCTCCCGTTAGAGACCAGCTCCAAGGGCCATATAAATGCGAATTGAGTGATTGGTGTTCCCCACCTCCACACCATACCCCAAAATTCGCGATCTCATACATTCATCACGATGACAGGTGAATTATTATACCGTAGATAAGGAAAGGCTATTCCTAAATCCAATTCTCTGGCCATTGACTCTTAAGGTGTGCTGGAACTCGGATAGGTGCTGGTGGCCGGAGTGTGTCCAACCCCGTATTATTCTTGATGATATTGTCATTAATTCTGGCAAAGCTACCGATTGCCATGTTCTGTTCGTGGCTCTCTTGCGGAATCTGGATCGGAAACGGTGATGGCGACCCCAGCCTCGTCACTGGTGCGGCTTCTGTCCTCGATTCCCTGTACCTCGGGCTGCCGGCGATTTCGTCGCGATGGGTGCTGGATGGCCGGGGGAACCAGATCCGGAATAATGGTCGTAACGCAGGGGCAGATGCCGTGATGATTGCGAGATTGACCTCCAGAGCAGCTGTCGCGAAGCTGCAGCTGGTGCGCTGGCGTAGATTCAACGTCCACATGAACATACCGCGCAACAGTAGTATGAGTCGGCTAATGCTTGCTATGGTTGCACTAGATTGCAATTACATTCAGTTCATCATACGATTCTTCTTGACGCATCATAATAGAAATTGAGAACGTACGCGAATCCGAGTAGGAATATAATCATGAGGGCGATCTTTGTTTGTCGAGGTATCTTCAAGCAGATAAAAATCTTGAGAGGTAGTCCCAGTATAAGTAGATCGGTAAATATATTGAACGAGGATCCGACGGCGAACAATATCTTCTTATTGATGCATTTGCCCTTTAATTCAGGCTGCCAAATCTTATTTAATGGGATGCACTGAAGGACTGCGCCAATGAAGATTATAACCATCATTCCAAGGTTGGCCACGTTCACCCCAATGATGAAGCGCCTCACGCCTCGTTTTTCCCCGAACAAGCGCAGCAGCAAAAGTAGTATGGATGTCTTGACGAGAGCCAAGATTGGAGTGTAAAGAATTTCGATAGCATAATTCCACATCAGGGGGACCATGTAGTCGTAAAGCGGGATATTTTGCGGTCTGATGTTTACAAAATCGACTTTGATAACTTTCAACTGTTAGCACACCTAATTCAAAACAGACTATAGCTTCATTTACACTAACACATATAAGTAGCTACTGCTTCCAATAGCGACAGCAGCTGTGTACGTACTCATCAATTAATGACCATCGTAAGAAGCTGTAAGTTGCTTGTTGCTTACCATCGATATGCACACCAAAGCATCATCTATTGTTGACATTAGCCCCTCAGTTGAATAGTCATGCCATAGATGCCGTACCTAGCTCAAATTGGTGTATTGATAGCTTACCAGCTACTCTGACGCAGACTATAAGGAAAGCAAGGGCTGTGAGGGTTATAATAACAGCAATAATAGTACCCTGGTCATAACTAGTATAACGGAACGGATCTGTAGATGATGGCATGGTCATTGCGGTGATCTTTTCGTTAGCATAGGCTAATTGTAAAGATGAAGGAATGTAAAATGACGATGAGTATTTTCAGTTCAGTTTCTAAGTTGGGATGGCCAATTATTTAGGCATAATAATAAATCATGTCAACGACGATAAGAATATTGCAGCTTGCTAGCTAATTGAAGACGATATATGCCCATTAGGATACCTATTTATAGCGCGAGGTCAGTATATGCAATGCAAGCGGATGGAGCAGGCGACTGGCCCCGAACCACGGTCACAAACAGTCGGGTATGCCAAGTGATTTGCGAGCTTCCTTTCTCGCTGCCGAGGCTTGTTACACATGCCGTCAAGCAGTAATTACTCTCAGAACGATCAAGAATGTCCGTGTCCCCTTGCGCGGGTTACGGCCGAGGGACTACGGTGAGCCGTCGCGTACTATGTCGGTTGAAGTCAAGAGTACGAAGAGACGTTGTCTTGTGCTACCATCATCTTCGAGTCTGGTAATTCAACACTAGATCCCCAGTTCCCCCATAAGACATTTCACGGCCCATTACCACAATTCGTGACAGCATAACACTCGGGACCGTGGTAGGATGGGAGAAATTTTAAAATCTGAAAGTGAATATCAAACAGTTAAAGCCTTCTGCTTTCTGGGCTGGTTTGATGCTGGCGGGCTGGCATGGTAGAGGCGCCTGTTGTGAGAATTCAATTTAGACTTGTGTATGAATTGATTGGATTTCGGGCCGCTCTGTTGCCGATTCCTGAGGGACAGAAGGAGTGAGAACATATCCGCACACACATCAATAGCCGAGAAAAGGGCTACCGCAGTTGAATAGTCGGGACTGTCCCGTGTGACAGAGATCAGCCCCATCCGTGCAAGCATAAACGCGGGCAAGGCATAAGTACGGCTGCACTGTTATGATAATTTTTGCTCATTGTGGCCAATCAGCTTCCTGACGATGTATGTGTGACTGTCTGGGGGCCCGACTTGGTGCTGTTTCCGAGATATGGCATAACCCAATATTACGATGTAAAGACGCTTGTAACATGACGGTAAACGGTGAGCAGAGGCGGTGACCAATTTGCTTGCCTCCTAAAGGCGAGGCATTTGCAGCCCATGTTGATAAGAGATTGGACACTGTTCAGTGACAAACAGTCTGCAAAAATGCAGGTGACAACTTGTTCGATGAAATAATTCGCGTGGGGGCTCCTGAGCGGCCCGAATGTTAGTACAGAACCAATGCTGTGTGCTGTTTGTCAGACTCCCGAGGATTTGGTGTTGTGAACCGCGGGGTCACTTTTGTCGGATGTTTTAATGTGGCCAGCCCTATGATACGGAAACTTGTATGATCGACCAATTTCAATCATGTCTCACTCCGAGGACAAGATGGGTAATGTTGCTGTGCTGGAATGGATGGACTTGGCAATCACTAGGTAGTGATTTTTATTACTTGTTGGAAGTAATTCTTCTCACATATCTTGTAAAAGGAGCACCTTCCAGAACTGATCAATTTTGTTGGCGGGTTGTCTATAACGCATGGCAACATGCATGTCGTTCATCCAATGGTGAGATGGCCGAGTGGTTATGGCGCTGCGTTCAGGAGACTACAGATGTAGATTAACTCTGAACAAGTTTCGCAGTGGAGCAATCCGCGTGGGTTCGAGTCCCACTCTCATCACTTAACTTTTGCTCTTCTTCTTTTGAGGATTGCTTTCGCATTTGTAGAATTTTTTTTCAATGAGCTTCCTTAATCATCCGTTAAGATTATGCTGACGCCGAGTGCCGAGCAGTTTTCTGAACTGTAATTGTTTGCTACGCAATTGCTATCCTAATTTGAAACTTGTTTTACAATCACACCTAGAAATGTACCTTCTAAACCTACGTAGGTATCTTTATACATAGCCAGGTACTTTCCTGCTGGGCCACTAAACTTGAATGTGCTCAGCTACCAAGCGCGAAATGGTTCGAATTCAAAGACATCCGACAAATGCTGCGACCACGATAGCAAGATTATAGACTTCTGTGCCTCTCCTGTCCAGGGATGAGCCGAGCCATCTCACGCCGACAACAATGGCTACACCGAACACGTCGACGCTGACGAGCTCAGCACAAATCTTCACGACGAACACGCTGCCGCAAATCCGCGCTCTTCATAAGACGCTGCACACCCAAATCGACGAGAAGGCGACCCGTTTGCGCACGCAGGTCGGCAATAGCTATCGCCAATTGCTCGGCACCGCAGACACCATCGTGCAGATGCGGGAGGACATGCGGTCAGCGCAGGACGTACTCGGCCATATGGGCAGCCAGTGCGGGCGCGCTGTCGTTAACACGAAAGTCGCAAGCTTGGGGCAATTTCGCGGGAACGAGGCGGCCGAAGCTGCACTGAGCCAGGCTGCACGCGTCAAGCTCCTAAAAGCCTGCGGGCTCTCTGTCAGCCGACTCCTGAGAGCAAGCACAAGCAAGGATAAGGATGTTGAGGGAGCCAGAGGCGACAGACTCGTGCTAGCTGCGAAAGTCTTCGTTCTCAGTCGATTGCTCGTGTCTAGCTTCGGGAATCTGAAATCTGGAGAGGAGGACATCAAGGCCGCCGTCGAGGCTGCTAAGAAAAGCATGGACGGGCTGAGGAGAAAGCTGGCGCGCGCCATCGAGAAGGTACTGCAACGGGCCGGAGAGGGGACAAACATATCCGAGATACTCAAGGCTTTATCGGCGTATAGTCTATCATCAAGTTCTGGTACCAGAGACGCCTTACGGCGGTTCCTCAGTATTCGGGCTGAGGCAATCACATACGAATTTGACTATGAGGAACACGACAAGGACAAGGGTACAGACAACATCCTCAGAGGTCTCGAGCTATATACCAGGACCTTAGTAGATGTGCAAACATTGATCCCCAACAAATTACCGGAGGCTTTATTGCAGCTCAAAAAGAGTCCACTTCTGGCTGATGACTCGTTGCGGTCTCTAGAGGGTCTTCGGCTGGACGTTTTTGAGAGGTGGTGTGGCGACGAAATTCGCTACTTTACGCCATTCATAAGACATGATGACTTGGATGGTAAATCAGCCCGGGAAATGCTAATGAACTGGGCAAAGAAGGGCGGTGAAACTGTCCTTGGTGGGCTAAGCGAAACGCTCAAGCACGTATCCGAATTCAAAGCTATCATAGAGCTACGTACAAGCACGTTGCAGCAATGGGTTAGAGATGGTGGGAAGGCAAGAGGGTTTGACCCGTCTGTCATGCTCGACGGGTTGCGAAAAGCCATCAACGATCATCTCTTGCAACTTATAGAAAACAAGGTCGCAAAGCTTAAACTCGTCGGGTCTGAAGTAGCTGCTACCATAGAGGCATGGCAATCAGGCATCACCGATCGCCAACGCGGTTTGTGGGATGATGAGATGCTCGAGCTGGACTTTTCTCTCGGCGCGGCACATGTCACCCATGCAGTTTTATCGCGTGTCTATGGCAGGAATGATGCCGTGGCCCGAGCTGTCACCGGGTTTGAATCTTGGCACCAGATAATCGGCAACGTCGGGGACTTAGTAGAGCAACTCAAGCGACAGAGATGGGATAACGATGAGGACGAAATTGAAGACGAAGAGGTCATTGAGACTAGGCAGGACCTCTTGAGTAAACAGGATCCTCAACTGCTTCATGAACGACTCAACGAATCACTGATAAAAGCATTCGAGAACCTCGATCAGCAACTCACGGCGCTGTGGCAAGGTCGCAAGGACGGCCTAGATAACGGGCAGATTGCCATGTATGTCCTCCGCATCTTGCGGGATATCCGGGGTCGTCTACCTAAGCTCGAGCGCATACGATCTTTTGGCTTGGACAATGTCCCTTCATTACATGAAAAGCTTGCCGCCCACGTGTCTGTGATGCCATTGGAGGAGTTCGCCACAACGACTCTGACGCAAAAGCGAGTAGCCGGCCGGGCGTTATGGGAAGGAGAGCCGGCCTTGCCTACTCAACCTTCCCCAAGCTCCTTCAAACTCTTGCGGAATATCACTATGTCCATGGGTGATGCCGGGGCCGATCTCTGGACTCCGGCCGCAGTTAAGACTTTTAAGCGCAGTTTTAGTCAACAACTCGCGGACGTCTGGCGCAAAGAACTCGCCGTGACTGTTCCGGATAGAGAAGACGCCGAGCCTGTGTCTAAAATGAGCGAAGACGAGAAACAAACCGGCGAACCATCGCATGATAACGACGACGACGACGACGACGACACAGTGGCTAAAACTGGCGAGAAATCTCCCGAGCGCGAAAAGGAAGTTCTAATTCAGTGGCTGTTCGACATCTATTTACTGCAGCACTATCTCAGCGTTGATAACACCAAGTCGGATAAGGCGATGGAAGACCTCGCTTCCGAGGTACTGGAAAAGACAGATCTAGATGATGAGGCGGAGCGCCGCCTTGAGAAAGCAGCACAAGAGTACTGGAAGAGAACGACCTTGTTGTTCGGTCTGCTAGCGTGATACCCCTGCGTGAATTGTGTATGAACACCTCGACGATGCGAGCGTTGCAAATTCGTAGTGATTATATAGAAAGAGGACTATACAATTCTTCATAGATAGACCAAGCATGGACCGCAGTCCTCTTGCACGATGCATGCTCATACATACATGCGTGCATACATAAATACATGAATACATATATATGTATCTCTCTTGCTCGCTGGCTTTCTGTTCTGTCGCATTATTCCATGACGCCTAATTGCAGGTTCCGTCCCTATCGCCGTCTTTCATCACATCATCATAACTTATGTTTCTTCTTCCCGGAAGCCAGCTTTTGGAACTCCTGCTGCGGCACCCCGGTCATGAAACGTTGCAACCCAGCAAAGACCTCGGCAACATTCTGTCTCTCAAGAACCTCGCGCTCGGGCCGTCTAATCAGCTTCTTGATTTCTAGCAGCGAATCCCCAATAAGATGCTCCCCAAGCTTATCCTCAACCTCCGCATAAACCTGCTTCATGAACACTTCATCATCGCCGGGCTTACACGCGAAAATCCTATTAACATATCCCGTCGCCACCAACTCATCAGCAGTAACCCGTCGGCTCGTAAGCAGCGCCTCATTCGCTTTCGAGATTCCCAGCCTCTGCACTAAAGCCCTGGAAGCACCGCCTTCGGCGACGAGTCCGAGAGACGAGAACGGTGTGAGCAAGAAGGTGTGCGGGGCCGCGTACACGAAGTCCGCGAACGCGGTCAAGGCGGCGCTGAGCCCGACTACGGGCCCGTTGAGCGCGGCGATGAGGATCTTGGGGTGCGTCGCGAAGGCGTCGGTGATGTTCAGGTTCTGCGATACGAAGCCCCGTAGCCATTCCCTGTATGGGTCGGCGGTGGGAGGCACCGCGCGCCCGACGGAGACGTCGGCGCCACTGGGGAGGAATGGGTGTTAGTGATCATGGTGATAGGATTGGTATGTGAAACATTGTGTATGTGTGTGGAATCCAGCTCGATGGAGGCCAGATGGAGAGAGATGCGCCTATTCACGCCTGTGTGCTTATTTTATGATGCCCAATTCACTCAATTTAGTGTTGATAGAATTCACTTCTTCTTTTTGGCTATGTGTTGAACTGCCCAGCCTCGCCTCATCCCATCTCAATTGCTCTCCTGGATTGTACCTCCATTTAAAATAATAGATTTGGCTAGAACTTACGCAGAGAAATACCGACCCTTCCCGGTCAGTATGGTGATGTAGACATCGTCGCGCGCGGCCACAGCTCGGAGAGCTTGGGAGAGAGCAAAATATCCGTCTGCGTCGAGGGCGTTGAGCTTCGCGCCGTTGTCAATGGTGATGGTGGCTACACGGCCCGAGTACGAGACCTTGATTAAGTCCGCCATAGCGGGTATATAGATATGGATATCTGAGTATATGTGACGCTGTTGTTCACTTTCTTTCTTCTTTCTTTTCTCTTCTACATACTACGAGGTAGATGAAGCAGAGTAATTGTGAAATTGGAATTGAAAGCCGAATCTAACGATCAGGGGAGTAAGTTATCTGTAATGGGAGCTATGCCGTAGTAAGGCACAGTAGCAGGGATCACTAATCGAGACTGTGTCGATAGACGGTCGTGAGCCGAGGCTCTGGACCCCAAGCTCCCTGCTGCCCCCACCTTTCCCCGCATCTCCGATTTTTTAGAGTTCAACCTTGGGAGGCCAAGTCTGAGCCAGACTAACGAGCTTCTGCAAGTACGTGTGCTACCCTGCCGAAACTCTATAATTTAGCGCACATACGCGTACCTATTTACTGTCCATACTGAAAATGTGCTACACTCCATTCATCTCTCTACAGAATTAACACTAGGTATTTACCGGTAGCTTCAAACATTATTCTTACCAGCGACGGGCTGATTACTTATAGCTTTTCCCCTCTGTTCCTCAAGCTTATATCTCCATATGAACATAGAGAACGGCCCATGAAGCTTTTCGACCCCTGCAAATGATCACTCCGTAACGAGAACTAGGTTAAAACATGGCACGCCTACGTGTTGTTAGGTTGGTGTTGCATAGTGCCACGCATTAACACCTGGGTGCTAGTGGGAACTCTGGAAAGTATCAGAAGTCGCAGTCGTAAATAATAGCGCCCACCGGCCTTCTCGAGAGTGCCTATGGAGTACGTACGCACATTACTGCACCACTCATTGACCATGCCTCAGGTCAACTACGATCTCAACAGGTCTATCGCCGCATTCTTTTCGAGAGCAGGGACGTCTGCGACGAGGGAGCAATGCGACGACTTTGCCAGAAGCAGGTTCGGGGGGCCGATCCATCCTGTTCCGCTCCAGGGCATGGCCAGCTATACCGTGACGGCCGGGACGCACAAGATCGTCCAATTCCGAGAGCAGAGCAATTCGTTGGATGAAGGGACGCTGACGCTGGCCAGAGCGGCTCATCCAGATGTTGTGGCCAGCTGTACTTTTCATGGGCTTATTGGTGAATCGCCAGCAGATCCCAAAGCAAAGGAAAATGCACTCGCTATGTACTCAATGGGCAAGCTCCAAGGAAACAATTATATCTATATACGCGACTCTTTGGCAGAGAGTTTCACACTCCAGCGAACCACCGTGAAAAGTCTGGCGAGGTTTGTTGATATCGCCTATTTTTTCGCTTGAAGCAAGCTAACGCGGCGACAATAGTTTCTTTGCGCAGTCTTGGCTGAGTGGAAGACCAACGGATCCGGCCCAAGTTTATACCACTGTTAAAGAATGCATCGACATGTTCAGCTACCTCTCTAGTAACCTCCCGTCTCGCTTCAAGCCACTCGTCACCCAAATACAGCGCATGATTGCGATGCTCCGATCCGTGGAGCATCCGGTGGTTCTGACCCACGGCGACCTAAATGAGATGAACATCCTAGTCGACCCTGCAAGTGGGAAAATCACGGGAGTTGTTGACTGGGCTGAGGCGAGCTTCCAGCCGTTCGGCTTCGCGCTTTATGCGCTGGATAATGCTCTCGGCAGCATGGGGCCTGATGGGTGGAAATACTTTGACAATGCTGACTACCTTAGGGACGAATTCTGGATCACTTTTCGCAGCCTGGTCGGGGGGCTGTCCGAGTCTATGATAGAGTCAATCCGGATGGCGAGAGTGGCTGGGTTGCTCGTCCGGTACGGCACCGCCTACGACAGGGGATTTGGGAGAATGGTAGGGGTCCGAGATTCGTCGGATGCTTCTCTTCGGTATCTTGATGCACTTCTTGCGCACGAGCTCGGTAGTAGCTGATGCGACTCCTCGGTGAGTAAGGTGGCAAGCAGTGGCATCAAGACTAGACCCGGCGCGACGGCATCGACGGGGGTGCGCTTGCCAGCCCGGTAGTTGGCGATGGTTGCCATGCTGCTAAAGCTTTGGCATGCAGCGGCTCTGGCGACATGGGCGTGCCGGAGGGTGTAGAGGTTGTTGCTAGAGGTAGTGTAGTTGTAGTGCCGGTGACCGTAACGGTCACTTCGTATGCAACCGGGCAACTGTTTACTGAGTATTAGTCCTTGGATAGGCAAAAACCGATGTTGAAAGACGAGCGAGTAAGCTGCGGAGACGGCAAGGCGCGTCTTGGATAGCATTCCGTCCTCGTGATATTGCTGACTCTTTGCTGGCGCCCTTAATTTACATACACTACGTTCGGCTGGGTATTACAGACTGTGTATAAAGTATGTACTAACACGTTTCAAGTCTCAGGTAATAACATGTTTTAAATATAAAGTAATAACATGTGTCAAGCATAGGGTAATAACATGTCTTAAGTATTTACACATCTCTTCCGCCTAGTCCTCAGTTACGAACCCGGCACTCTGGGCCAGGGGTCTTTTTTTTCGTTGGGAACGGAAAGAAATTGCGGAGTATTGAGGCGGAGTGTAAAAGCGCTTGGTGTTCCTGTTAGTAAGGCTACGCGCGGGTCCAAGTGCCGCAGCTCTTCCCAGCTGCTTGGTATTTAGATAACGTGAGGGGTAGTAAAAGTACATACACTCTCCAATTGGTTTAGAACCGCCTGCGAAAATTGTAGGGATGGAAAAGTGTAAAAACCCGTTTTCTATTTATATGAAGGGAGACCCCACGCCATCTGCACTCTATTTCCTCTACGGTTTACAACCCACTTGGCACAATCCCATTCCAACTTGAAGCCCCACAGACGTGCATTAGCACCCGAGAACTTAAAGTGCGAACGCATCACCGCCGGGTTCTGTTAGCCAGTTAGTATCTTCACATATTTTCCCTTTAGCTGTGAGCTATGTAGAAATTTGGTACAATGGGGAGCACTCACTAAAATTTTCAACAGTTCTGTTGATAGATAGGTGTTGACCAGTGTGCACGGTGTCTCTAGTAGATATCCTCAGATCTCATTAGTCATGGATAGAAATATTATCATATTTCACGATGATCTTACCGACTCGGATAACTGGGCGGCCGCAAAGTTTCTACAGCATGCGGCCCTCAAGAGTTCCTCAACCGACGTCATCTGGATTGTCGAGCCTCGTCAAGTGTCCTTGGGCTTATCTATGACTGAGAGCGAAAAATCTGCGTGCGCAGACCTCATTAAAAAATACTTTCCTTCCCATAAGGATCCGTATGCACCTTTACGGGGAGGATTCCTCCAACAGAGCGATCTCGATAAGATAGAGGGACTCCCAGAGCATGACCGATCCTTGGTAATTAATCCACTGCAGCCAATTCTAACACCAAATGCTAACAGATCTACTTGGTAGCTTGAACAAGCCATCAAGCCTGTGTATGGTCCGAAAGAAGATGCTATACTACATGGGCGTCTCCTGGCTTTAGATCTCTTGATTTTCCTGGGAAGTGCGTCCAACAATCCAGTCGATGTCTTTTTTGATGTCGACGTGCTGGATGAGATTGAAAGTCCCGTGAATCTCAATCTACATTATCACGAGGAACTTGTAGATCGGAATAAGGAGGAGCTCAAAAGCTACCAGGCTATCATGAACGAACCTTATCCGCAAAGAATCCAAAATCTCAGAGAGTGGTACCGTAGATGCATAAAGTCGCTCGAAAAGAAAGCAGCGGAAAAAGGGAATGCAGTTCACAACCTTGATCTCGTTTCGTTGGGTGAAAAGGTGAAGGCCGCGAAGAGCGTCAAATTCTTCGGAGGCGCGTCGCTTGGGTGTCTCCAGCGTCTAATTTCCCATGTCGATGTCAGCAATATTCAATGTTATCTGCAAGCGGTACGTCAAAGTCATTCTAGCCTATCGGAATATACTGATACTGTCTCCAGGGGGCCTTCGATGTTTCCAAATCCTTGTTCCATAACCAATTCAATATCGCTCTAAACCTCGATGCGGCGAAGTTTGTCTTCTCGAAAGCGGACGATTTCTCGCGTTTTGTTATCGTACCAGCCGAAACGGCAAAAAGTGTCAAATATGCATTATCTGGCTTAGATCATGAAACCTTGTCTCTTGGAACAAGGTGTCTTGGCTTCAACTGCCGTGTTGACCCGATGAAAATAGCAACTGGGGAAGTTACCGTGAATGATTTTCCCGGCGAAGCATACCCAATGCCAGATCTCACGGCGTTATTATGCTTCTTTCAGGATGGCTTTGCAAGTTCGACCTTGGTCTATGCACGTTTAGTTGAGACCAATGGCTCTTGGATACTGAAACGCGAGAATTCGGGGATACGTGTGTTCGAGGTAGACAGGGAGTTATCGTTGGGAGAGCGAAATATTTTGGATATACTTTCTACGTTGACGGTAGATGGTGAACCACTCTAAACAGATGGTCTTGCGACGAACACAGAGGTCCAGTGTTTCGTTAACTTTGTTCTTTTTTATGGGTCGATTATTATTTGTTTACCTCTTTGATTTTGGGCTCTGTTTCTAGTGATGGTCCATCGTTGTCGCAGACTATACTTGCATGACCTTCATGGGCATACTGCTTTCAGAATTTCTTTTCAGGAAATAAAGTCACAATATAAGGAGACAAGGAAACAATCAGAGGAAAAATTCTTAATTGAAAACTCCTTGGCGTCATTACTTGCTAAACTACCATCCACCCCTTAATACGACATGTATACTACCGCGCACTAAAACCTTAGCTAGTTATTCGATTGTAATCGAGTCCCAAGTGGGTGGGCCTTCTCTTCTTCCCCTAATAGCCAATCCATCCATCATATTATTGATATAGCATTCTCCTATCAATTGGTGAATAGTTCCCTGATTCTGTCCCGTCTGAGCTAGCCCGGTCCCGGTCGCGGTCCCCACCGCACCCCTCTCGTTTGCATTCGTTGTTTGGGGAGGCTTTTCCCGCAAGACAAGGGGCACACTGCAGCCTCTCACGATGTATATCGAGTCGCTCTGTTGAGTATCGGCAGGAACTAATCCTAGACAAGGTTCCATTCCGTATGCTCTGTCGAGCGCTGCACGAATCAGCTTACGATTCCAAACAACAGCCTGGATTCGGCGGAACACTTCATAATAAGCCGTGTTGTCCGTTTCGTGGAGGAACTCGTTGGTATTGATTCCGTACTCGATGCCCTTCTCCAAAACAGCGTACTGAATTACCGAGGGGTATTCTGGTTCTGGCTCAACACCGGCATTCGTACGGTCCGCTACTACTGTTCGCCACAGCTCGTCGGGTGGCGGTTTGGTAGTCTCGGACCATTTTGCAACTTTTAGCCACGAAGCTGGGATGCTCCCGTGTACAGCCAAGTCCCAGATTTCACTTGGTGATCCTAACTTGAAGCCCTGTACTATGATGGCTCTCGAATTGGTGGCTCCGGCAAATCTAAAAAATTCGTTCGTATCTGTCTGCCCGCGACTCCCCGAAGCTGTATAGAAGCTACCTCTGTTGATGGCGGGCCCAACAAAAGGATCCGGATTGTGGCGGATCATTTTCCCCCGTACAGTCGCTCGAAAAGGTTTACGAGTTGCATCTAGGATCCATGATGGCAACTCGTCTCTGTTTGCGGGAGCCCATGGTCTGCATAAAAGATCTAGTGACCTAGATTTTTGCACCGCTCGCTCGAAAAAACGTTTGTATACGTCGAGTATACCCTCTGTGTAATTTACCTCGAACTCTTCGCGTCCATCGCCGCCTTCTTGGTTGCCCGCTTGATCATTCAGGGCCGGGGGCGCTTGGTCAAGAGCAGGTTGGATGGTGGGAGCGACCGGTCGAAAATCAGAGGCAATACCTAGTACAGCGTATATGACATCCCTAGGCTCTGAACACTCAAAAACGACAAGAAAGCAAATGAGCTGTTCAAGAGTGCGCGCCTCAGAGCGTTCACGATTTGACAGGACCCTGTATAGTCCGGAGACGTTTTGAATAAGGCGATATGCTGGAAGTGCGGAAATATTGCCTGCATGTTGAGAGACGTGCCGTGTGTCTGGCCGCAGCTTAAACAGCCGATCAATCGAGCCATCTCGACCAATCCTTTCTAGCAAAGCTACAGCATGTGTAAGTTCTTCCCAACTGAATTGTTCATCACCACAGTGTACAGTTGCTTGTTTTGCCACTCCAACTTCCTAGATGCACTTTGAGAAACTGTTCGGTAGTAGAATTTTCTCAACCTGTAATTTAGACAACTTACTTGTATGATCCAGCGGCGCTTGAACCAACCACTTTTTAACAGCTTGAACAAAGGCTCTAAGTTATGCAAAGTAGCCTTGTAACGAATTCCCAAGTCCACACTGCCTAAATGGTTCGCATCATCCAATTTGCCGAGGCGTTTGATGTGTTGAACAGCATTCTTGACTTCTTCATCCGTAATATTTTCTCGTACGCTGTCATCAACTGGATACCCCGGCTTCCCAAGCCATATATGAACTCTTCGGGCATTCCCATATATTTCTGTCATCCACCCTACTTGCTGTTGTCTTTCGTCGACGTTGCCTTGGTTAATGCAGATGAAGTCGACCCAAAGCCAAAAAGGTTCAAAGCCACGATAACATTGACGGATACTTTTAAGCGCCCAAAATAAGTTAGGCCGCACCCGCATTGGCGTGAACTCCTCCTGACTTCTTACATTGCGAATGTAGATTACATGCACACCAAAAGGGTCATCTTTGCCCCATTGCCAAGACAAGGCCTCGTACGGCTTATCATTGGGTCCTTCTGGGTGATTTGGTATGTCATCAACAGAAATCTCGACATAGACATCACCATTCCCCGGCGGCAAGTGAATAAGGCGGAATTGTCTTCCTATGACTGGTTCGTATTGAAAGGGCATTTTGAGAAACCTTCCTGTCAATATTTCTGATCATGTGGTGATATGAGTTTAGGGGCCAAATGTGAGTATAAGAATTAACAAGGCATTGAAGTTTTGGCCACAGACAGTAACTTATATAAGAGTCGTGGTGGCAGAGCCTCACATATCCTTCTATGCTTGGGTTTGGAGTATGTACAAGATACGCTGGTTCACTATTAGAGATTTGATCGTCACCGTGGCTTATTCGTCCCTGTGCATAATATTATTATGACGTATCCTCTCGCATGATCTTTCCCGGCTGATGAAGAACCACTCGGTGAACAAAATCAATATTTCCGTGATGCGGCTCAACTTCATATCTCTGTGGAAAGGGGGGGAGACAGGGATTAGTATTTTCATGGGTAAGTATCCATGTAGCATTGCAGCTTTGCTGCTTTACTGCGTGATCCAATCTCCTAAGTGCCAGTAAGTCTGCTCGGGGCTATGTATGGTTGATAGAAGGACATCATACTTGTTTTTTTAATAGATAAGTATTTACATTCACCTGAAACTTACAGTTATAATCACCAATAATTATTTCAATATTCTCGGTCGCGAATTCTACAAAGCTTAGGGGATTATAAATACGCTGACATCAATAATGATATTTGATCACAGTCCGATCATTGGTGGGTATCACTTTTATCTGATGATATAATCGCGATAGCAAACTGTTATTTTTTTTATTCCTATACCATGTACAGTATATCAGTCAAAGGCTCCGTCGCGGTTTCGTCTTCAGCATGTACAGTGCGTTTCTAGCTCGTTCATGTACATATTATGCAGCCAGACTTGTTAGGAAAGACAATCATACATCTTGCAGGGAACCAGCTACGTGGCTTGCATCAAAGCTCGCTGAATGAGTAACCAGCGCGGGAACTTCTGACATGGGTGTGCCGATGCATTTGTTTATACTAAAATGGAAAATACGGCAGAGCAAGGTAAGGCTATGCACTATGCATGTACTCCAAATATGTTGGAACATTGCTTCAGTCACAGGCTCCTAAGGATACATTATGAGAGCTGTCGACTTGCTACAGCGCTAACCACAAATTAAACAATTGTTTGACTTACTTATAAGTTGTGACGGTCTTAGCTACTTCGGTAACCTGTATTAGTAGTCATAAGTGGTAGTCACGGCTGTAGCTAGTAGCAGTGGCTAGTAGTAGTGGTTGTAACTTGGCAAGTATACGTACCTAGTTAGTAGGTCTAGCTTCCGTAGCCTACTAGCTAGCTATAGTAGGAATAAAAAGGAAACGCGGCCAGCTTCGTAGCTCCGTCTCTCCTTTTCCTCTCCACCTTATAATTAACTTACGTTTCCAGAATTCGTTCTACAGCCACGCTTAGCCACCCGCTGTAATAATTATAAAGTCCTTTTATTAATTGTTAATAGTTAGTAATTATACGAAGTACTCTTATTTAAACCGTGTTGTTTGAAGGTTTTAAATCGTGTTAATAAGTTAATTTCTTATAATTTGTTAAAATTAGTTTTTTATAAATTGTTAATATTAAACTTTTTCGATATTTTTTTAATTAAGTATTAATATATAATAAGTATATTATTATTATAATTAAGTATAAAAGTATTTTAATTTATTTTATTTATTATTATTTTATAATTAATTAATTTTATTAATTATAAAGTTTTTTTTAACTTTATATATTAATATTATTTTTTTTATTATTAATTTTAAATATTCGAAATTATTATTAATTTATTATTTTTATATAAACGAGTTTAATAATATAAATTTTAAACGTATTATAAAATAATAAAAACTTTTAATTACGGTTTT